>JAVQJF010093814.1:0-44254 GCA_036023855.1 Gadopsis marmoratus
GGTGAACATTTTGTCCTCCAAGTTGATGTGTTGAAGCAGGAAAAATGGGCAAGCGGAAGGATGTGAGTGACTTTGACAAGGGCTAGATGACTGGGTCAGAGCATCTCCAAAACTGCAGCTCTTGTGGGGTGTTCCCGGTCTGCAGTGGTCAGTACCTACCAAAAGTGGCACAAGGAAGGAAAACCGGTGAACCGGCGCCAGTGCCATGGGCGGCCGAGGCTCATTGATGTGCGTGGAGAGCGGAGGCTGGCCCGTGTGGTTCGATCCAACAGAAGAGCTTCTGAAAAAGTGGATGCTGGTTTTGATAGAAAAGTGTCAGAACACACAGAGCATCACAGTTTGTTGCATGTGGGGACTCGTCAGGGTGCCCACGCCATCATAATGTTATGGCTGATCAGTGTAAGTTTCTACCGCGGTGTCCTTGGTCAAGAAAAGATCTTTTACAAGCAGACCCTTCGCAAGGCTCTAAAAAATGTAAGTCTGGTCATGTGCGGTGAGCTGATGTGTGTGAAACAAGCATGAACATGATGGTTTCAAGAGTCTGCTTCCAGCTGACTGACTGCACATCTCCATGCAAACTCTCAGAGGACAGTCTTCTTGCTTATAACGAACTGCATTTTGAAGATCTGGTTACTCTGTTTCTGTAGGACACAAAGTTGCTGCTTTTAGGATTGTGCCACTATTGTTCTTTTCTTTTTCTGTTCCCCTAGGCTCTTTATTCTCTGTGTATTTGTTTTGTTTTTCATCTCAACTAGCTACGAGTTTGCCTAAATTGATATCACATCATACTGTTACAAGTTGGGACCTGTAGATGGTTTCCACTATGACAGCAGACACTATCTAGGCAACTACTGCTAACTGCAATTCAACTGGTGGATAATGGAAACAGTTAGGATCTGAGGATGAACATCATTAATTTACAGAAGTGTATTTATACACATGTATTAGTGCAGCACATGGATAAGATTGCATATGGCTGCACCATTCACATGTAAATGCTACTGTGAATAATGAATTATGAAGACAAATAAAAAAACACATACACAGAGAAGGCAGAGAGGTTTGGGGTTAAATATCGTTCTCAACAGACTTCAACATGTATATGTTTTACCTTCCTTCAGGTTGTTTATGATTAATACAGTGGAGTCAGACTTGACTTAAAGAAGACTATTGTATACCTTACATTTAAGATGCTGAAGTCTGTAACCAGAAAGTACAGGATAACACTGCAAGTCAAAGGTTTCTTCTTCTTTTTTCTATCCATCTGACCTTTATTATTATTTGTATGGTTGCTGGAGAGCTTCTACCCAAAGAACACAAGTACGTCAATGTACAGTGGTTAATGGTGAGACACTGACTTCCCTCTGAATTTATGTTAAACAAATACTATACATCCTCCCAACTCACAGTCACCCCCTTCTGTTCTGAAACATACTGACAGTGAGAATAATAATTGTGCTTCCAATGGGAATCACTGATTCAAAAAAGAAGGTTGATAAAAGTCTCCTGGAAGCTCAGGATATTTCATCTGAATGAGGAAAGTGAATATCTATCACCCTTTCCTCCTTCTGGAGTGCATAATAAAAAGTCACAGTTATTATTCACATCAAATTCCATCTCATATTGTCTTCAGCTGAGCTTTAGAAGTCATTTTTGATCAGAACGAGGATTATGGATTTTGTCCCACATCCTCCTTGAGAAAGATGTTTTCCTCCCAACTGTCCGGTGGAGCCACTTAGCAGCCAACAGTACAAGACTGTGGTTTAAATGGGAGGCTCCCACATGTGAATCTGTTTAACTGTAAATGCATTGTGTCCCTGTGTACAATTTAAACAAAATCACTGTGAACTATAATACCATTAATTATAACCAACAAATTTAAATTTTTAGCTATCGTTACTGGGAGCACCTCGACCCATTATCCACGTTGTCAACTTTTTATGAACTGAGAAAAACAGCTGTGTTTTTAATTATTTTGTTTGTTTGACCAGCACTCAAAACATACATTTGAGTTTATTTAATTGAGTTTGAACAGATACCATAAACCCAAAGATTTTGACATTTTACTAACCCACAAAAAACACATAAACCTCCAATTAAATATAAAAAAAAGAAAAATGACGAAACACCTTGGAATTATAAGGTTCCATCTGCATTCTAAGCGATTTTGAGCTTTGAGCATTGAGCTTCAAACCTTTTTCATTCATAAAAAATGTGTCCATATTGCTAAATACATTAAAGACGAATACAAAAGCAGCAAATCATGAATTATCGTTTAAAGGTTTCCAACCTAAATCATGGACAAGGAGCTCCAGTGGCACAGATATAGTGGAATCATTCCACAAGCATCGGCAATCCTAAAGCCAACAATTTCAAAATGTGGATGTGGATAAGTACATCAGACACAACTGAACCAAAATACGGCTATATTGTGCTAAATCATTCTTAAACAACATATTCATAAATGTTCTCACCAACAGCAAAATAGTAATTTTTAGCTATCATTAATCCAAAATAACCCCTTAAGTTGCGGTCACGACACAGACGTCCATGCAAAATAGGTGTGGATATGAGCTGATTTTGCTTTAGAATTTTTTTAATCCTGGTGTGTCCAGCCCTTTATCGTTCTTATGACATCATGAAGCTTGGTGACCTCACATAATTGCCAGCACAGCCCCACCCATCAACCTGAGCAAAGGTCTAATTTTCCAGAATAACTCAAAACACCTGCGCGGTTGTACGGGACTTTTGCCTCTTCACTGCCACTAGAGGTAAGTAGCCGTGCACTGTAATGGAAAAAGTGATCGTAGTCATCATTAAATGTGTGTGTGATTAAGTCCTGTTAGGAAAAAGTACTACATATGTGGTGTTCACTGTGATGTCAAACAGCTGTATGTTTAACAGCAAGCTTTTTTTTAGAAACAATGGGAGTCTGTGACTTTATAAAGTCATAGCAAACCTGCCTTTCCTCCTGACATCACATGAGGACAGTAGCTGCAGAATGTTGTGTTGCATGCAGTGGTTGGTCCTGGTATTTAATGGGCAATAAATGAGAAAAGCGTAAAACCACACCAGTGTAGTCTCTCAGTTGTGAGGGTGCACATGTCAACAGCCATGCTAGCGACTGCTATTCCAGCTGCTATTGTAGCACAGGAATGCATGTGAGTCTTCTTTACAACATGTTTAAGTGTGGTCCACAGCCACAGCTCTGCAGAGAAACACACTAAAGGAGGCTAATGCACCGGACTTAAACATGCACTCACATGAGGTTAGTTTTTTTTGCCACTGTAACAAATCTGCCCAGTGTTGATGGACCACATCATTATGATAAGAGAGGCCCGTGTATCAGACCATGACATTAATAGGCAGCATATGCAAGCATGGACTGAAATTACATTTTTTAGAATTAAGCGCTTATGGTCTCTTTTTTTGTGAGCATTTCCTCACATGCAAATTATAATTCATGGCACTGATTGGAAGTATACTGCATGTTTACAATGACTCCATCCTCTATGGAGCGTTGTACTTCACATGTGTACTTTTGATGTGTAATCCTAGTTAATTGTTTGTGACCGAGTGTAGCAGCAAAAACAATTCACTTTTGCTCACTGTTTTTTGTGACAATCAAGAACAAGATTTTTTTAATTCTCTATAAAGTTTGCACTGTCAGTGTACAGGGAGAAATAAAGTATGCTCAAAGTACATCCGAATTCTAATTCTGTTTTTTTTTTCAATTTACAGTGGATCCTGAACACTGTAGCAGACGCTGAGTTAGCTTACTCCGAGGTCTATAAAATTAGTAGGAGCCATTATTAGCAAGGCCTTGACTGAGGAAAGCCAAGCAAGCTAGCAAAGTACCCAGTCAGAAGAGGTGGGAGTTAATTATCAAACAGCTTTATGATTTACCTTCAGCTCTCGCTGCAGGGCAGACAAGTACTGGCACATCTCCCCCAACTGCTTACTCCTGGAAGTCTGACAGAGCCTCTTTGCAGTATAAAGTGCAACAAGCTGTTCCTTTTTAGATTTTTGCACACTCAGGTGAAAACCAGAACACTTTTATAGTCACAATTGCTTGGCGCTTTTGTTAGAGAAACTCTATAAAACACACTATAAATGAGACAACGATGTTCAAATCTGATCCAGGGTGATAGTGTGCACTGCTTTTTGCCAAGTGTAGTGTGGTCGAACTAAAAGTGTCACATTCACGTACTGTATTTAAACATCAGCACTGCATTTGGAAGGAAAACTGCTAGCTTATTTTTTACTATCAAAACCACTCTGTTTTCCATGTCTCTGTTTGTACTACATGGAAATATAGCAGACTGATTGTAAGAGAAGATCTGAATGGCTTCCTTGTGTCTGATCTGTCTCTCCTGTGTTGCCCAACTATTAATGTTACTGGCGCCACATGCTTGGCTCCTGTTGCTACAGCTTACCATGATGTATGTAGGCCAGGGCCGAGAAAGCCAATAAACAGCAAACTAGCTGGGAAGGCAGGGAGACCATGACGATATAACACTGCGTGGACTACAAACACTGAACCCATAGCTACTATAAACCTGGAACAAGAAGCAACAGCCGATCATTAACTGCTGTTTGCCAAATCAAAGAATCTCCTTTTCATAGAGCGGCGGAAGATACAGTAGATTATTGAATTTCATTCTATTCATACATCATTAGACAACCTATATACCATATTACAAGTACAGCAGAACACAGTAATGTGTCTGATTCATGTGACGTTCATTTCAACATGGACTTCCTATGAAACCCCTATAAATACTGTATAGTTTATAGATTTACAAAGAAAGGTTTTACAAGAGAATAAGAGAAACATTCTTGTAATGACAGGAACACATTTATGGTTTCAGAAGGTCCTATGATCTTAAATCGTGCTCAAACCATGAAGAAAAAGTGACTACATTGAGCAGTTTGGATGTCATCAAAACCGTGACTAGACGACCTTGAGAACTCATATACTGTATTTGCCCAATACTCAGACGTAGCTGAAATACAATGGACATACATCCCTTTTCTTGTGCCACTGTTTTAGATTTATGACCTTCGGCTGAAGTAATTTCGAAAGATTTGTTTTATGGATGCCAAAGAGGTGGGAAATTATGAGCGGGATTTGTCAAACTAGCCCACAATGTTTTCAGACTCTGGGAAGGCTGTTAGAAAATGAGCATTTCTGTCTAGACAAGGTAGTGAAAAAGCAACTGGGGAAGTTGGATTGTTTTATTGGCTGTAGCCATTTGCTTCCTGGTTGTTTTGGCTCGAGTGTGTCCCCTGGGCATGTGGATACACCTGCTCAGAGTGTGTGTGCCTGGAGATGTGATTTTTTGTTTTTGTCTCCGTGCTTGCTGATGTATGTAACTTAAAGAAACTGTCACCATCTAGAGGTTCATTGGAACTAAATATATTGCATCCTTAACAGTAACAATTCTCATTCTTATCCAAACAGCTGCTTTTTATGAGGTACGTATTCAAACACAGAGGCACTTATTCTATGCTACTGAATATAAAAACTCTAGTAGTTTCATCATTTCTAACATTTAAACCTGCAGCACTAAAAGAAAAGGGTATAAGACAAGCTGAATAAGCTCATTCTAACACATTAAGTAGATAATTCTGTATTTTGGATACCTAAGGATGGTAACTTACTTCAGATATATAATATACAGAATATAAATGTGTAAAGGAAGTCCCACACTGATTTCTACTCTGTATATCATTACAAATAAAGAAAATGTAAATGTTACCTCAAAACAGGGGGAGTATTAAGTAATAACCCACCCAAATATGCTGTAGGTAATTGGTTTGATCCCTGCAACAGATGACCTGCTCATCTTGTGATAGCCCACTGAAATCTGTCCTTCTTACTCATCATGAGCTAAAACAGCCCCGGTTTTACATAATGGACTACAGCCAGAGCGACTGCAGAGCTCTGTAGGTAGACCCTCTGATTGCTTGAAAGAGAAACATCTGAAGAATAGATGTGAGACTTCGGTGGAGGCACTGCTGCTTGTTTGAGAACAAGGTGTAACAAAATGTGACTGGAGTAGCCATTTGGCTGGTCTCTGTGTGTGTGTGTGTGTGTGTGTGTGTAGGTGTGTGTGTGTGTGTGTGTGTGTGTGTGTGTGTGTGTGTCAGTCCAGGTGTTATGGGAGGAGAAGACAGTGACAGGAAATTCTTCCTGATAGCAAGAACCAAAAGGTGTTGACTGACTGGCCAGCTGGCCGGTTGAACCACAGCTTTGTGGCTTGCTCTCTGGGTGGCTGACAGGCAGAACAACTGACCTGCTGATTGGTTAACAGAGAACATTATCGGCGACTGGGCAGCCTCTGATTGGATGGCTTGGACAGTTACTGGCTGGTTGATGGATGATGTTTGCAGACTATCAATCAGCATGGGAACAGGGAGTTTGGCGGATTTGGGGGTGTGTGGTGGGGGATGTCCCTGCTAGTGTGTTGTTAACAAGGCTGAAACAACACGATCACCCACTTAGTTTCCTCTCCGTATTTCTATTTACAGCCGTGCCCTGCATCCCAAGGGGCCATGCAGAAGACTTTATCTAAAAGATTACAAACTCAGGCCATGTTTAAAAAAGGGTTAACAATGGAAAAACTGTATTGGATTCTTTTTCTGTATCAAATTAACTTCAGAAAACAAGGAGTAAAGCTTTCTGTTTAACCAGAGTAATAAGAAAATTATAGGTGTCATTTTTATTGATGTCTTATTTGCTACTGACTTGTTTGAATTCCCCAGTCGTTTTCTAAGGCATGTTTTATGTAAATCTGTTATTTTAAAAATGGTCTCATTTTCCCTTGATTATAAAATATGAAAAATTACTTTTTAGTTGTCAGGGCAACAAAGAAGCCCTGAATAAAAATGGATCTGAGTATGCAGGCTGCAAGATGTCATGTTGTGAAGGATTATTTCCTGGCAGAGACGTCCATTTCTTCCTGCAGGTGACTGGCTGTAAGCAGAGCGTGAGATCATGCACACAGTGATATAAAACATGCAATTCAGTAAAAATTGGAATAACAATAAAACAGAATCTTTGACAAAACCATATAAAGGCCTTACTGTGATGGATTGTGGAGTTCAGGCAATTTTCAGGGCTGTGGATGTTGTTTTTCTACTCTGCAAGAAAGGAGCAGCAACAAATGGCTTAACAAGCCTTAAGGTATCTGTTACTCTGCAAATGTAATTCAAGGAGACGATTTATTGTCTAATCTTTCTAAAACCAGAAAGACAACTGCAACACAAGCATAAAGAATGGATTCAGAGTGTTTGTCTGCTCTTAACGTCAGGTGCAAAGGTTAGCATGCCCAGCTACATTAGAAATCTCACCTGAAGTTGTGATGAGTTACGGGATGATGCAATAACATTAGCGGCTCTGTCCTGCTATTGGATTTGGGGACGCTTACACTTCAGCGACCCAAGCCAAAGTCTTTTATCTGGAAAATGACCCAAGCATTATGTTTGCCAATCACATTGGTTAGCCTGCCTCCTCACAGTTTTTTCTCTTTGTAAAGTTAGTTTGAAAATGGAAACAAAAAAGCATTAATGCACTCTGCCTGTCAGACGCCACCAGGTGAGGACCCAAAAGCACGACCCGGACGCAGACGTAATGGAGCAGAACTTTACTGGTAACAGTTCGGTACACAGGGCGGTAATCACAGTCGCAGGTTCAGTACACAGAGAAGAAGTGCTCACAGGCAACACATCCAACAAGGAGCTGCCAATGGGGGAACACAAAGGAAATGAGGTCATACACTGGCAGACAGATCACTGAGATCACTAGGAACAAGGCTGCTGGGACGCAGGCCTCGGGAGTACAAACAAACTGGCACAGAAGTGAGAGAGACATGAGGCTAAAGGCACACAGCACAACAGGTGAGTAATCAGCCGACTGATGGGACACAGGTGGGACACAGGAACAGACAGGGCTTAGGGGAAAAACAGAGCCTGGACCTAGTGTAAGGACCGGGATGTGACACTGTCTTGCTGTGCAGCATGATTTTGCCCTTGTGTTTCCCATTTTCCCCTGTGTTCCCTAGTCTGTCTGTCTGTGGTGAGGATGTGGCAATTCCTCTCTGACTCTCCTGGCTCCTGGATCCGTGCTGAACCTGCCCACCTGCTGTCCACACCATCAACTCATCACCCCAGCAGTATTTCAACTCCAGCTCTTCGTCCACTTTACGCCAGATCATTTGCTCAGCTTCAGTGGTAGCCAGAGCTTGTAGCTCCGGTGCAGTGTATTTGAGTACTTTTTCTCGTGTTGATTTCTTGCTAATAGCAAGCACGGAAAAGAAAATGACTAACAGTTAGTAGTATTCCATCACAGCAAGAAGGTTCTGGGTTCGAATCCCAGGCTGGGCAGTATGGCATGTTGGCATGTTCTTCTCCGTGTTTCTGTGTGTTTCCTCCCTGTGCTCCCCCAACATCAAAACAGTAACTGCTCCTGGGTTAAATGCATCCTGGGTTAAATGCATCCTACCGGGATCAATAAAGGATGACATTATCCCCCAAGGTAACACCAGCCTGCGCACTCCACAGATCCGCTGGGGACGATGCTGACTATTTTCTCCTGGGATTTTAGCTACAATCAGCGGTTGTCATCTTAGCTGGAAGAATCAATGGTTGGAGACTAGAAATGAGAAACCTTTTCTCAGTGTCTGACATTGGGGGCATATTTTTGATTGGTAAATTACACATGTGCCATGCAAGAACAGAAATATTGCATAGCAACAGTAAGCAAAGGCTGCGGGGCTCAGCGGATGGTCAGTTGGCATACTTTACTTACAGGTCTAAAGCAAATCCAACATTTGAGCTAATGTAAGCGCTCCGGTGTAGGTTGTATTTGTTATCCTTCTATCCTAAATGAAACTGCTCCTAATTTGACTGTGCAACTCTATTCCTTGTCAGGAGCTCAGAGGGTCAATTTTTCACATGTGACCACAATCATCATGGTGAGCGAAACAATGATTGCAGATTAAAATATCTTTTAACAGTCATGAACCTTTTCCTAACAAGTTGGTTCTCTTGTAATCCCTTCATATTGATTTGGCAAAACATCTTTTGGGTTTTCTCCCCAGCTGGATTGGCTCCTGTCTCATGTGCAGGGAGAAACACAAATTGAACAGTTTGAAGTTTCCCACTGCTTTTACTTGAATAATAACAGATCTAATTTCTCAGCCTGGACACGCTCACAGTAAGCTGACAAAATGAAAATCGCTTCAATTTGTCTGCGTCTTTACTTTTCAGAGTGGCCGCCAGTTATAACAGAGCACTTGATGAAAAGGAGGGCATGGCCAAATCCTTGAATAAATACAACAGACACAATGGAGTTTGGTGTCGGGTGGGTGCGCAGGCCTACAGCGGTTTGAATGTGAAATAGAGATTACAAACTTTGTCACTCCAATCAGTTAGCGGTAAAATCCTAGTACTACCTCAAAGTGATTGGTTTGATGAAATTCTTCTCCAGTTTCTGCATCAGGAAGCAACTTTATTTTCTTATCATACTTGTTGACAACTGCATGAAAGAATCTCTGAAAATGTATCTCTCCTGAGGCTGGTAATTCACACATGTTTATACAGGGAAGCTGTCTTCTTTATTTCTTTCTGTTCAGGAAGTCTCTATGAATGGGCTACCTTGTTAGTTACTGAGAAACAACATCAAACATCACTGTTTACACTGAAAACAATGATATGCGATGCCAATAGGCTTACTTACACACAATTAGTTTTGTCAATGTATAAGACTAGACTCGACATATTACACATGTACTGGATATACAGAGCTTTATGGTTTGGTTTCTGAGGTCCCTGTACTACAGGACTCCACAGACTCTCCTCTGTGATAAGAGCAGGTGTGAGGGGAGCTTGAACAGTGCTCTGACTAGACGCTTTACTTATTTAGGTAAATTGGTCCGGTCTCTGCTGATAAAGATGTGGCGTGTCTGTGGCCATGAGCATCCCCAATGCTGTCTGTGTACGCGTATGTTATCAGATGCCAGCAATTAAGAACTGCACAGGCAGGGGGGGCTACTTCGGGCAGATAAATGCGCTTAGAGTGTGTGTGTGTGTACGTATGTTATTGTGCTACAGGACTTATTTGGCGTGCGGTTACTGGGCTTTGAAGCTAACGGCTCAATGAACTGACTGTAGTGTTCGCTATACACATGTTTGTCATGCTCTCTCTGCTGTTGCTGGTCAGCTTTAAACTGGTGCCAGTCTGGAGAACACTGTAAAAAATAAACACACACACACACACACACACACATTAACAGAAATAAAGATAATAATAGTAAGATTTTGAAATGGTTCTTAAAGGCACCTGCCTGGGATTTATGTCACAGTGAAACATAGAACCATCTCATGGTAGTGACTTAGTATTGATGCCTCAGATCACTTGCCTGCAGAGGAAAACATAAATGAAGCAAATAAAGTGTGTTAAAAATTTTAAACCAGTATATTATCTGGAAAAGGGTGTTCATGATACTGATAAGGATGAGATCTCTCTGTTAAAAAGCTCAGATTAACTCGTCAATCAATCAAAACTCTGTCACTGATGTGCAGTACCAAATACTTTCTTTAAGTATTTGTATGAAAATTACAATGACCACAGATCTCTTTCTTGTGCATTTCAGCAGGATTGGCTGGACAAACACCTGCTACACACATCGCTGATATAACGGAACGTTGAATTTGTATCTTCAAAAAAAACAAAACAAAAAGTTCTCTATTTTCAGCATCCCACAACTTTTTAAACTCTATATCTGCAATGCTTGCCTGACATTGACTTTTGACACTGCCACATTTGTGCAGCTGAATGTTTCCTCAATAATGGATCGAGCCAAAAGCGCAGTATTTTAAAATGTCACGGATGCGCGCGTGATGGTCAAACGGGAATTGAATCACTTTTTTCAGTGTTTCAAAAACCGAAAAACATTTCTGCAGGATATAAAGTGCATTTTATGTCCTGCACACTGCTGAACACATTTTAAGACTTGAGTGTGTGACAATCAGCACATGCCAGCTCTTAGCATACTGAATATATTTCACTGATATATTGCATTTGAGACAAAACGATCCATTAGCGTACCATTTTGTGTAGCTTTGGTTTGGATGCAGACCACCAGCAGATGCTTTGTGTATCATTATCATCAGCGCGGTTGTAGCTGCTTATGAAACCTTTTATAACTTGGCCATGAGGGAGACTGTCCTCAAGTCCAAAGAATATAAAGGCAAGACTGGACTGAAAAAGAGATCTATGATTGTGGTTACACACTACTGGTAATAAAACACGTTCAAGGAGTGACAGATTGTGGTGAAATATATTCTACTTTCGCCAAGAGACTGACGGGCTTCTGCACAGGAGAGTGAATCTTGGGTCTGGCAGATCTGTGAGAAAGCCAAGTGGGTGGCTAAGTGCTGAAAATGATCTACTGAATCTGGACCATAATTCCTCCCATTGTGGACAGTCCTTGTTAAGAATACATTTTTGTATTTTTCTTTGCCAGACATTTATGAGCACAGACAATAAGGGCACAGTTACTGTAGACTCCAATTAAAGTTTCTTCAAATGACAGGAAATGAAACTTAACAATCGCTACAATGAAATGTCGAGTTTCAACACCCCAAAAAGTCATAACAAAATTCATTGAAATAATGACAAGGCCATAAACAAATATTACCAGTGTTGCTGTTACGGAAGGGGGTGTAGGTAGCGAAGAAAGGACCCAAGCGCAGACAGATTGGAGCAGTTGGTTTAATGGTTTAATGACACAAATAGTCTTACAGGTAGATATGGGTTCACAGCCAGGCATGAGGATAAACGGGTAAGTCCAGGTGTGGAGACAAATGTGAGGAACCCTCACAGGGAAAAACCACGACAATAGACTCCACAAACGAACAACTGCAATGAATTGGCACTTAAATACACAAGACTTAACTAAGAGACACAGGTGAACACTGGAGACCAGGTGAAAAGAATCAACTCAGGCGGGGAAACCTCTTCAAAATTAAACAGGTGACTCAGAAAACAGTCCATGGGACAGGACAGTTACAGAATTTGGGAAGCATTAAAGACACTTTTTTTGCAGGATTCAGTGTCAATATAATTTATATATATATATATATATATGAACAATGATTTTCCGACCTTGATGCATTACTTACAGTCTTACTGACAAGGAATTTGTGGATATGATTCAGAATAGTTACTGTAACTGTTCTGTTCGGTAGCTGTGTTCAGTGTAATACCCTGAGCTGTGCGAGTCTTATTACTGGTGTCAATTCATTTCACTGGCAATAAAATTCACTTGTATTTAACATCAAGATAACTTTATTCAGTCTATGTTTCCCATTAAGTAGCTTCAAAAATCAACCACATCTGGCTCTTAAATCATTGTCAAGACCATAGTCTTCATGTATTAATTTTGACTCTTCATTGGGCTTAAAGCATGTGTCTGTCAGTAGTGTATACAGGGGATATACCATTACATCATAGCCAAATACTTGAATTTTCCCTCTAGGGGACTTGACAAGTGTCTGTGTCTAAAGCAACACGTTGCTGTGTTTCTTGGCACCAACAAATCTCAATGCAATTCCCTAACTCAACTTTGGCTGCGGTCCTGGAAACATATGCAGCATGTGGTAGACATGGTGATAGAGCTGAGGAACAGAGCTAAAGGGATGTGAAGAAGAGGCAATGGTGGCTGTGGAATGAAGAGAGGAAGGGGAGAAGAAGTCATCGACGGGGAGAGATAGAAAGAAAGAACACGCTTAATACATTTCAAAACTAAACCTATAGAACCAGTAGCAGTGACACTTTCCTATGATCACTCTACCACTGCTAAGATCTGACCAACCTTGGAAATTATAACAAAATGTTAGATTTTGTTACAATGACTTCACGGGGATTAGACACAATGTGGGTGACATGGTGTTATGCAGAGTGTCAGTGAAGTTTGGTTTGTGCACCAAATCTGCAGTTTAATGAGTTTACTTGTTACATTTGACAGTTATTGTCCCTGTGGAATCATCCAGCATCCCTGTATGTGAATACCTCTTGAAATGAGCAAAACCACAAATCTAGTGACAACATTAAATACAATTGGTGCCCTAAATTTTCCAAGACACTTGTACACACAAATGGCTTAATCTAAGCACAGTATTGCTGTAACTAATCCGATGCAAGCGGCAAAATCACAATGCAGAGATATACCTTCTTCTGCTGTGTGCTCTGTGAGGCTGGCTTTCCAACAGCTAAAAACACAGGAAATAATACAATAGCATAAATGAGTTTGATCTGATATTTCAACGTAGAAATATACAATATAAACATGTTTTAATAACTGGTGTAATGCCTCACACACACACATTTGTGGCACAGACGATTTGCTAAGGCGTGAATGAAGTGCAGAGGTTCCAGGCGTTACAGGTAGTAGTTTGCTGGGATTGTGGCTGAAATCCAACTTTAAACAGTGTGGAATCTCCTCCATGCCAATAATGCAATTCATGCCCCCAAGAGGAAAACACAAGAGTAGGGGAAACATCCACAGTGCCGACCAATACAGACACTATTTAGGCTGTAAGCCAGAGATGTTCCAGTCTTCGATGTTATGCCCCCTGTCTGTGTACCTGTGTTTTCCTCGGTCTGACTGTTTCATGTGTGTTTTTCCCTGTCGTGTGTTTACTGCTTTAGTTCTCCGTGTCTGTCTTGTTGTCCTAGGTTTTGGGTTTCCCGTGTCTGCTTTCGTGTCCTGTCTCTGCCTCCCTCGTGTCTCCATGATCATTAAGTGGTTTCACCTCCTCCCTTGTGTTCACCTGTGGTCCATCCCCTCGTTAGTGTCCTGTGTATTTAAGTGTGTTCAGTGTTCAGTTCGCAGTCTATGTAAGAGTAGTCAATGTATGGGAGGTCTATGTTTACACGGTCTCCGTGCTTTAGTGTTACAGTTCCCCGTTTCTGTTTGCTCCCCGGCTGACTTACCGTCTTTGTAAGCTCACTTTCTGTTATGCCTTTATTAAAGAATGTGTTACGGACTGGCTGTGTGCGCTTGAGTCCCTCCGTTCCTCCTCCACCCACACCCGTTCCTGACATTAGATACATCCAATGTAACCAAATAAAGGCCTGTACAGTAGTCCTTACTTACTTACTAAAGAAACACGCTCGCTCAAACCTTGAGCAAAATTGCTCTTTTGAAGTCTGAGCATTTATCTTGAAAGACCTTAACAGTCTCTACGCTGTGCTGTCCAAGATAAAACTTGACAATTGTGAGAGAAATGTGGTGATCTTTATTGGTAGTCGCACAGTGAAAGACATCCACGGACAGCCGGTATACAGCTTCCTGCATGCAGGATTCCCCTCAGTTACGTGTTACGTCCAGATCGAAAAGCCACAAGATAAGGATGGACACTTGGGTCTATATAAGTGTCCAGATGTTAGTTACTAGGGAGCTGCACCTAGAACACAGAGCAGACACATGGGCACGACAACAGCAGGACATAGAATGACATGTAACATAGGCCATTAACCAAACCTACCTACATACCTACTACCAGGGATGCAAATGGATACACCAAATGGTTACAGATGTTAGATGTTTAGATTTTTACTTGGCTGAGGCTCAGGCATGGATTTGATGCGTGATCATGATGGATGGAGGGGTTTATCTCTCTGACTTTCTCTTTCCCAAATGGGTCCCCCTCAGACAACATCAATCAAAAGCATTGAGAATGTAATTAATCCTGGTGTGAAAGTGGATTAACACAAATGGGATGAATTAACACTTGATCAGGAAAGTACATCTGCCATCAGTTAACGACTAATGGACAACACGACACATGGCAAACGGCATCTTTGATTGCTCAAAGTTGCCACTTGACTCTCTCAGTCGCCTTTGTTCTTTGTGAACGCTGCCCTACAGTTATGGGCATAGCTGGTCTCAAATTTGTTGGCTTTGCAATATTAAAAAATAACAATGTTAATTGTCACAGTGTGATTTTCACTTATATACTCCAGTATGTGTTGTAAGAGAGTTCCACAGCACAAGTTTGATTTCAGCAACAGCTGACGTGGCCACCTTCCCTGGAGTGTCTTTGAGTAATAAACATAATTCTTACCTTTACTGAAGGTGCTCCATATGGGTGTTTTTAATGAGATCATCAGACTTCTGGTCAATCTCTGTGTGTGTGTGCGTGTGTGCATGAGAGATGTGTTTCCTCAGCTAACCTAAAGCATGTGAGTTTACAGTGTCCCCACCATGCATTTTCAGCTGTTCTTCAGAGAGGTTTTGAGAGAGGTTCATCAGCATTAAGCATTAAGACTTAAACTTTCTAAGTTAAATCATGTAAAACTGAGCTAAGAAATTCAAACTAAGACTAAGAGCCATGCTAGAAGCCCTTTGAGGAGGCACTTGATAAATGTTATCATCATGCTAACATGCTCACCATAACAATGCTGACATGCTGATGCTAAGCAGATAATGTTTACCTTAGTTTAGCATGTGAGCATGCTAACATTTGCTAATTAGCATCACAAACAAAGCAGAGCGAGGATCATGGGGATGTCATTAGCTTTGCAAGTATATAAACCAAACTATTGAGAAACAGGTTGACCTTAAGGTGGCGCTAGAAAGAAAGTCAGGGGATAACCCCGAGTTGTTACGATTCGTCCTCTAGGGACCACGAATGTCTGTAAAACATTCCATGGCAATCAATTAAATAGTAGTTGAGATATTTCAGTCTGGACCAAAGTAGTGGACTAACCAACCAGCCGACCGACTGGGTGACAGGATTAGCATAGGTAACCTGACAAGAATCATAAACACATTTATTTGTGCACTTCAATTATGTTAGGACGAGTAAACCTTGAGCAAAGATGGAACAAGAAGCGAATTAATAAAATATATTCATGAGCCATTTTTCACAAAATACATTCAGTGTATTACAGTGATAGGCTTTCTGAGTACAAACAGCCCTCGTGCACATTAGACCCCCGCTAAGGTGAAGATTCTTGTGCAATATCTGATGGGAGAGCAGGACAGAAAGAAATAGGAGGAGAGGGGAAAGGGGTGGAAATAGATGAGTGACACGGAGGATTGTGGAAGAAGTGAGAATGTGAGAGGGTTAATACACTTTAAGAGAAACAGAGATGGTGGGGGTCAGTCAGGCAGGGAGAGGCAGTGTGTGTGTGTGTGACTCACTGGTAGCAGGGAACAGATGTCAACGCGGGGGGTAAGGCTTTCTCCAAATTGAACAGCCCCCCCAGGAACATTAGTTACTAACATACCAAAAGGAGAGGAGGTGAGAGTGAAGAGGGGGAGGAGAGGCAAGGAAAGTAGAGGAGAGGGTAGAAGTAGAAAAGAAAAGGAGTGAAAAGTAGAAAAAGGGCAATGGAAAGGAGATGAAAATGTCAAGTGAGAGAAGAGGGGACATTGGGAAATATAATGAGAAAGCACAAGGTTTTGGGAGTGCAAGAGAGAGGGTGTAAGGGAGGAGGTGAAAAGAGAGCAAAGGGAGAGGAAAGGAGACATTATAGCAGGAGATCACAGGAGAGGATGTGACCTCAAATGTGGGGCAAAAGGTCCAAATGTCCAAAGGTCCCTGGAGGCCACTGCATCTATTATGAGGCTAAAAGTTTCTTTCAGATAGCAATATTGAATTTAATTTATCTGAAAATGTCTCAATAAAGGATCATTGTGTCAGTGTATTTGAATAATCTGTTCCATATGACAGAGAAAAGGATTTGTAATTTACCCATGATTTTGTGATTTGTTTTAGGCTAATGTACAAAACAAGACAGGGAATAATTATACAAAAATGAGGGATAGAATTCAATCAACAATGGTAGAGATGAACATAAACAATAAAGGTACCATAATACTGAAAGGCAAGGGAGAGAAAAGGCTATAAATGCTATTATTTCTAATAGGAGGTGGGGGGGAGATGGAGAAGTTTCCTGAGATTTATTGCTGCAGTAATTTAAAGGTTGAAGTTGTGGTAAATCACGCATGTTGGCAGCAAATTCCACAGGCTACCATAAGTTACATAACCCTGCTGACAACTAACTCTTATGGTCACCACATATGCTGTGTCAGCCTGCGGTGAATAACTAAATAAAGCTCTAAGCTTGGTGCTTCCAAAGACAGTTGAAATACAAAATCTTCATTACGAAAAGTTCTATATCTTCATAGCTATGTAATTGGATTGGTAATTGGAGTAGCATCTTGGTGTATTTTCCCTCCCTCGAGTAGTAGTACAGTAGTTTGACTTTCATATAATTTTACCTTTGTTGATATCATCAGTCTCGCTTTCACACTTTGAAGTCAATTTCAAAGATACAGTTTACATTTTACTTCATTAAAAATATATTTAAAAACGTGTAGGGATCAGGTGTCATTACAGATGATCAACATACATTTACATAAAACCTCATCTAACTACAAAACATCTTTTTCAGCACTGTGGATGATTCTGGACCAGAGAAATTGTAATTACCAATTTTCCTCCACTACCATCCCTCATCACATTTCATTTCTTCACTCTGGGGGGCACAGATGACTAACAATTTCAAGAAACCTTGTTTAGACCACAGACTCATAAGCAGATGGCTCTGGCTGACAGCTTCTTTGACAGCAAATGCAGCTGAATCTGTGCTGAAAAATTTGTCAATATGTCATAAACACATTTCCACGCTGACCAAATAAACCAACCATGATCCCTGCATGCACTTCCTGTTAGCGAACAACAACTATGAAAGTCCCTTTAGACGATTCCTAGAAGCTTTGAATAATAAAGCCTTCTTAGAATCTGTCAGACTACTCACATTATTTTCACATCAGTCTTCAAATGTGTGTATATTGGCAGTCACACCAATTTGCAAAAACTGTGTTGCTTGCAACACAACGTTTTGTGTATGGTACATGTACCTGCCTTCAATTCTCTCTTGCAGTTTTTTAAGTCATAATCACAACCTCCTCACAATAGTTTCTATTAGCCTGTGTCTTTGTTATTAGCAACCTACCTGAGATGTAATGGAGCAGGTCTTCTTTATAGGACTGCAAAGCCTTTTCTCTTCTCTCTATGACCGACTGAGGCTGAGCCAATGGTCTTATATCAGTGGCTGCTTGTATATGTCCCCAACTGATGGAAATTCCCTCATTCTCTAATTGAAAACTGGACATATAGACCATCTAACCACCCTGCAAGAGAGAACAGCTCACAACGCATCGGATGATCTCCACAAAAAAAAAACCCCATCTCATTATAGCAGAGTATACTGCGTCAACTCATCTGAGACCCATCAGCGAGTTGTTTTTGTTTCCCAGTAAGGTTCAGTGTGCAATATGTGTGCAGTGTGCAGATATGACAACTAATGAAGTATGATCACTGGTGTTGATGCGCAGTGTTCATAGCAGCAATATGTTCTGAAAAGTACGACTGCATAAAGCAGTGCACACACAGGTGTAGCTTCGGCAGCACGTGAGCCACCACACAGAAGTGCACAAACATAAAGAGCAATGTAAGAGAGCCATAAAAGACAGTAAGGTTTTTGTGCTAGGATTGAATCTATTATTCTATTATGTACCAAGTTAATGCTTCTAATGGAATTGAACATTCAGGTTATCTTACGCTGCTATCTAGCCTATAGCAGCAAAGGCAGCTGTTAAATGTTCTGATGCTCCCAGCTGGAAGAAATGGTCTTTAGTCTTTGGTGGAAATGTTTTTTGATATGGTTTGTTGGGCAGGATGGTGATAGTCTTTTTCCAGGTCCTGCAGAATAGTCAGCTGAATGTAATCAGGTGTGTGGGCCAGCCTGGGGAAAGATTAGGCTACGCCTGCGTGTTGCCATGGCAACAGTGGCAGGCGAGAAGCTTACGATGGCACAAAAAGGACGAGTAACCAGGGCATGGTTTGGCAAAGGCATATTCCTGCTGAGTTCAAATGTACATTTTCAGCGCTTCGAGCACCACAAACACATTTTCACGGGCAGTTTTGACTTATGCAAAGCATAAGTGTCACCAATAACAGTAAGCTCCGTTCTATTCATGTGTCCCAGTAAGACATGACAGTGTGACAGAGCCAACATTATTCATCTTGTTATTTACACCTGTACTTTTCCTACTGTGACATGACAAAATGTGTTCTGTAAAAAAAGCCTATTCCCCTTCATCTCCGTTGCATCTGCGTCTGCAGAAGTCTAACACTGACTATGTTTACATGCACAAAATATTCCAGTTTTTGATCTTATTCTGAAAAAAAGCTCTATTCCTACTAAGCTGATGTTATATGACTAAAATAAAAGAATATTCCACTAATATTCCCGTTTACATGCAGCCGTGCATTCTCTGGCGGTGCTTTCCAGGGGTCCATGCTCTAACATGTCATTTATCGCATTCATCATTCTATGCATGAATGTTTTCAAGGACTTGTTCGAATGTGCAAACTCAGCCTCCCTCTTCCATTCCTTCAACCACCTTCTTGAAAGGGTCAGCGTTGCGATATGTGCGTTTATCCAAAAACCAGCAGATATCCAAGTCTTTCTAAAGGTTTAACGTAGGCGTGTTTGTCCTACTGACCAGACATTTTAGAAGAAAGCACATAATATCTGGGAAAAAAGAACGCATATACACAGAGGATAAATAAATGTCACTGACCTCTCCTCATCTCAGTCACTCTCTGTCTCTTTTCTCTTTTACCAGCTTCACTCAAACTGACATGCCCACAGCTACCCACCCAGACACATTCTGACAAAAAAAAACTTTTAACTGCGGTGGGAGCAGCTGAGGTATGAGAGACATACCACCATGCTGCAAGCAGCTGCTTCAGAGTGCGCTGAGAGCCTGCTGGAAAATGTCTATCTCAACAGGTTGGCCTGCCAACTGCAGCGCCGTGCTCTCGTCAGAGCCATGACTAGCAGTGTAAAATGAGTGAGATTGATGGTGTGACATAATGGGATTTCAACTCCAGGGGTTTTATTCTCGGATCCATTCTCCCGCTCAAGCCCAGTGTTTCCTGCCCAGGTCGTCTGGTTAGGAAGGTGCCATGGCCGGTCGCTGGAAAAAAAGAATCTGGACACGATGCTCTTAAAATTGCTCTCTCCTCCTTCAACAAGTGCTGTCTGTAATGAAGTCAGTGCCCACTATAAATCAAATCAAATGAGTGAATTTTCTGGTTCTTTACCTCTAGCCTTCCTCTCATGATTATATCCAACAAGCTCAGGGCCAAACCAAACCTAACAATCAAGACCTCAAAACCCCTTCCCCCTTTGAGGTCCTACCCTTGAGCAACTACCCATACAATATGCGCTCAAAGCCAGAACTTCAGTCGCCCTGCCTTCCACCACTGAATCATCGCATCTCCAGCTTGAGACGCTCGCCTTGCCTAATAACCTTTGCTCTAGCCAAGACCTAAAATGTCCCAGCCTCAGGTCGGTTTACATTCCCTTAGTCACGCCTCCAGGTTTCCTTCCCCCGATCCTCCCTTCAGCAGTATTAGTTTCAGCCCAATTCATAGCTCAGCCCAATCCAAACAAGGCCCTAGTCAGTGTAAAACAGGGTGCACTTCATAAAAAGGTGATGTCAGCTAGCAACGCAGACAGACGGCACTCTGTACTCGGAGCATTTGACCGTGTGTGTTGGTGCACGCGTGCCTGGATGTGTGAATGTCGTGTATGTGTGTCACTCTGACCCAGTCTCCATCAACAGACAGTTTTCATTGGGCTTCCAAGCTGCGCTTTGAAGTGATCTCACGGGAGCCATTAGCCAAAGCAACAGCCCTGCTAGAAGAAGAGGAATGCCATAATGGAAAAGAGAGGGGTGACAGCGAGAAACACATAATGACCGCTTACAAGCTACCTGGAGCCACGCCAGTGCATTTTATCATACTAAATTGCTAAACTTTCAAACTATCATTAAATAATTTAACTCATCCATTTAAAAAAATTTTTACCTAATTTGATTTGCTAGTACAATTTTACTTACATTTACATATTTATTTAAGCTCTGTCGGGTTCTTGACTTTTTGAATTTACTGAATTAAAAGAGCATTAAAATTCTTTTCATTCTAAAATCTCATCAAGATTCTTACATTTGAAATGTAGGCTTTATTCTTTACTGTATTATTTAATCTTTACAGCTGCTATAATCAATATTTTTTATAACAACAATGGTTCAAATGACTATGTGTGATGTGAAAGAGGTGACTGTTAGTGGTGAACGCACAGAGACTTGTCATCATATCTTGGTGTTTGTGTGTGTGTGTGTGTGTGGAAGGGGTGTAATTTAGCAGCTAAAGAGCCAGATATGTTTAAAGGAGTGTGCCTCTTCAGCTAAATGTGAGATAATGAAATCCAGTATAGAAAGACCAGTTTGTTAGAGTTTAAGCTTGAATCCAAAAACACAGCACAATGGTTTATGCTATGAGACAAGATTTTACAGCTCTGGAAAGTCATTTTGGTGGCAATTATTGTTTTGATGATTGCATGGTAAACAGAGGAATTACCCCGCCGTGTCCAGAAATGTGCCCTTGATTGGCCAACACAACGCCTTGCAGATGGTTGACGCCCAACATTGGTTTGCAGAATTGTTGTCAATGAGCCTTACTTGAAATGTTTGTCTTCTCACACTTACATTTTGATGTGATTTTTTTTATAATACTGTAGTCAAGAAAACGCTAAAACTGTGTTTTTATTGACTTATTTATGTATTTAGTTTTTCTTATTTGTGGCACTGCCTTTTGAGTCAATTAAACAATAAATCAGTCAGTTACTCAATAAATAAATAAATCAGTCAAGCCGCATCATAATGAACATGTTTCCTTCCTCTGTCTGTTCTGCTTCATTTTCTTCTTGTCTGTCCTTCTTCTGTTCTGCTTTCTCCTAATCCTCCATTCTTTCATTGTGCTCCTCTTCTTCTCTACTCTGTTCCCAATGTTTCATCCACCTCGTCGACTTCTCCCTCACTGTTCTCTCTCATCCCCCTCTACTTTCAAACACACTGCGGCACACAGATTGAGACACACACACACACGCTCTCTCTCTCTCACACACACACACATAAATCTGCACAGTGATCGAGGCACCACACCCCGGAGGAGTCACGCCTTGATGCATTATGAGGTTACACCCCTGTTTGCTCTGGCTCGTTTTCCAATTGGACACAGTAGGCAAGAGCCCATTTTCCCATAGGGTGATATCGATTTGGCATTTTGCTGCTCAAAATGCCAAATCGCCCTCACACAAATCCCCAACAGAAAGATCATTTACTGACAGATGAATTATCAAACATGCCAAGCCGCTCAGAGACTCATCAACCCATGTTCTCATTCTTTTTCCTGTTTATGTGTCTTGTAGTTGGCTCAGTATTGCCACTGCACTCCATAATATTTTTCTTCTCAACTCTGCAAAATAAACATTAATTTATACCATGATTGGGAAGTGATGTATATTAAACATCGTCTGACACATATTGTGTCTGTCTCAATGTCATGATAGCTGCAGAGTTTGAGGAATTGAACAAAATCATTTGAAACATATGTAGGTTTTGCTTTATGTGTTTGGTAAATCCTTTAAATTATTTACCTTTATGTCTTGTTATTCCCAGTGTAAGAGAGAATGTGAACTTCATTGCATTAGAAAAATGCAATTACAATTACCGAAATATTGCAGGATATTGGCAAGGTCAACAAAACAACTATGGATTCAACATAATTTGAATATTACTGGTTAAGCAACAATCTCTGGTCTTGAAAACAGTGAAGAAGAAACAAACCCATTCTGGGTTTGCCTTTATGCTGTAGAGGTGACTTGCAGTACATGCTCGAAGCATGCACGTGTTGCTTTAAAACATTTGGCAATCTAGAAAAGGTTGGAGCAGTTGTCCTCTTTCTAAGAAGTGGGACACTTTTGTTATTTGGCTCTCTTTGCTCACAGCTGCTGTGCTGTGCATGTGCATAAGTGTGTGCTGTGTGTGTGTGTGTGTGTGTGTTAGCCTAAACACAGATAAAAGTGCATGCGTATATATTTAAACCTAAAAAGTATTTTCAACATTATTTTAAGCAACATCTCCACACTGCTGTCTACCCATATGTATGCATTAGCATGTCTCATGTCAGCGTGTGCATCTTCATATTAGCAAGAGTGCACACATTAATGTGTGTACCAGTTTCCACCCAAACACCGAGTGTTTCCTAAAAGGCTAGATAGCTGATGAGAAGCGTGGTGGTCTGGATGTTTGGGCTGAGACCAGGGGATTTTCCTCAGCAGCCTAATTAGACCCAGCAATGATGTCATAAGGCCACGCTGTTGTCAAGACGACAGGTACTGTGTAAAACCAGAACCACTCACACAGTTTAGTTAAGGAATTGCGGTTTGCAGCAGCAGACTTGCTGCTTCATGATGCTTGATAACAACCTCACCTGCTCTTTAAATTCACTGTTAGTGTTAATTTTCAGCCAACAGAAATGGTGTTAAGAACCTAATAATAAGCTCTGTTATACAGTATAAAGGAAAGTGTCCTGTGTTTTAACGCATCTTCTATGACTTTTTCAGTTATTAAAATCCAGCTGCAGTAATGCATAAACAGAAGTAATATGTTAATATGAACGGTCAAAGTGCACACTTCCTCTAACACTCTCATGCATGAAAACATTCTGGTAGATCAATCACACACACATGCTGTGCTGCTGAATGTTTGTGTGTGGAAGTGTAATTGCCTCAAAACAATACTGTCTTTCTCTGTGCTAAAGGAGCTATAAAGGATGCATGGCCAGATGTTGCCAGGGTGGTTGTCCACCCGTTTGGATTTTAACACACACACACACACACACACACACACACACACTCAATATGTTCCTCATTTGATCAGGCAAAGTGACACACCACAGATCCCACTATCTCCATTTAAAGGCTCACACAGATGAATAAGCTCTCTGTGCAGATTTCTTGGAAGTGCATACAGACATTTTCATGCACAAAAAAAACATCATATCCACATTTTACAAACTTGTGTGCCTGTACGCACTGCATTTAACATGCTGTCAGCACAGGGTTGATAGTCCGAACATCCTTTTCCTATTTGACTTAAGGCCAGTATCCTTAAAAAGAATTGAAGCCTTTCACAACAACACATTGGCTTGATGAACAATCTCTGTGGCAGATTCAGGCCTTTCCAACTCCTGTCTTATGGGAAACATAACATATTAAACCCTTTAACAGGAAAATGTGTATACATTGCCTCCAAAGAAGACACCCTCAAAGAGGGTAAAAAAGTGATTAATGATTCATTCAGTCAGTAACAACCAACTCAAAGTGGATGGGATTCTGGGAAGAGAGAAGAAGAGGAGAAAGTGATGTTTATCACCCAAACACTGACCTGGCCAACAAACTGGAAACAACCTGGTAGTGATTTTACAAGACAAAAGGTAGTCTGTGTTCTCCTCATACAATTCAAGGTCTGCTGTTGAACAATGTGCTATGCTGCATGTACATGATGATATAATGGTGTAGCTGGAAAGCAGAGGGGAGCTGGCAGCGTATGTAAGGAGAGGGAGATGGAGAGGTGTGGAGAAACCAATATGAGAGCTCCCGGGGAGTGGGATGGGAAAGTGAGATAGAGAAAGTGAGAAAGAGATAAATATGAAAGGAAGATAAACTCAAAGAGACTCTGGTGAGACAGAAAGAAAGAGGGGGGAAAATGCTTTAAAAACAACAAAAAAAAAGGGAGAATGGAAAGGTGTACAGGGGAGTGAGAGATATAGCATGAGAGAATTCGTGGAGAAATCGATGCTGTGGAGACAATTGTTGCATAAGTAGTAACATGCCAAACTTCAACAGTTAATGGCAGAGAAAACTTACTATCATCATGCAATCAGCTTGCACAAATGATGTGGACCAATGAATGCTGATTTGTTGACAGAGCATGTGAGTTAGGAAACCT
This sequence comes from Gadopsis marmoratus, assembly GCA_036023855.1. NCBI lineage: Eukaryota > Metazoa > Chordata > Actinopteri > Centrarchiformes > Percichthyidae > Gadopsis > Gadopsis marmoratus. Next base: position 24,951 of record JAVQJF010093814.1, read on the forward strand.
TGAAAGCCTGAATAGAGGCTTCATACAAAACAATGAGCTGCATTTACACTGAGTAAACAGAAAAATAGAGACCCTTTGTAAGCCAGCAGTGAAATACATCACTGTTGTGAAACTTTGACACTATTTGAAACAATTTTTCATGTTATCGACACCATGCCAGAGAGTTGTCAGTTCCACTTTAGGTAAAATTTTTTTAGGTACATTAGATAGTTGTACTGTTGTTTGGACACTACATATGTAAATGAAATATGTTACTTTTGAAAGGTTTACTTGCCATGCAGTGTAATTCTAGCCTCGAAATCAGACTGAGTTCACATTTTGTTTTGCTTCATTTACACAGCCTGACATTGTGTTAATTTTTCGATTTCTTTTTGGTTAAGGCTTCTCTTGCTTTGTTGCATTTTCCCCAAACTGATCCGTAGCAAGCGGCATGTTCAGTTGATACGAAAGTTACTAGGATCAGTTATTGTTTTTTTATTTTTCCCAGAAAGGTTTCAAAGAAATGTGTTGATGTAAGAATATGAAAATGTGCAAGTCTGGAATCAGGCTAGCGAAGCTTCAAAACCCATCATCGACTTAAGTAAAGAATGAATAAAGAAGAGAAAGAAAGAAAATGAAGTGAAAAGATGCACCTGCATGCAATACAAAGTCAATGGAGATCGATTAATTGTTTTCCCCTCTGGTTAAATGCACTCTGTCGCTATTAGATTCCAGTGAAGTTCTGGATACATGGTGGGTGTCATTGCTGGTATTCAAGCACAAGTTATGTTAGTGCAGTCGATGCAGGTTTTATTGATTTCTGCTCACCCATGCTGGAGTGCTGGATTCAGAACACTATACATGTCCGAGGTCCTCTTTCCTAATACTTTCTGTATGTAAACATGACACCTTGTCCTATCATTTTATTCAGCACTCATGGAAATACTGTGGTGGTAGCCATCAAATACATTTGGACAGAAAACATTTGGCTCATGTAGCCACAGCAAATGTTGAGTTGTTTTTCAGTCACTGAAGCCAAAATGAGCAAGTTCAGCGTGTCCTGGGACTCCTGGCTCCTTAACACTTGGTGAAACCCCCTCACATCTTTGGCCATAACACACCCACACACATGCAAACCTATCATTATTCTCCCTGCATCTCCCCAAGCATGAGCCTTGGGTTCGCTTACATCCACATACATGCTACATTTCCTGGCATCTGTAATGTGTCACCTTTTCAGGAAGAAAAGCTGCTCAGTTTCACCACTGACCTCAAAGACTTGTGACACAGGACGATGCTTCATCACTGCACATGTAGCGCTTAGAAAGAACATGTCTTTATTTAAGATATCACATCTGCTGTGAGATCAAGTAAAATATAACCACCAAATTGGAATGGTGGACTTTGGCACTTGAGGACACTGACATCTAATTGGTTCCCTAAAACATTTGCATGTTGCGAATTAGCAGCGCGACGTTCCAGATTAAGCTGTTCTAACAGGGAGATTAAGCAGGTTATGGTTAAAATGGCCTGAAGGAAACTCTGCGGTGGTCAGGTCTTCCTATGTAAAATAAATAGACGGAGCAGTTTATTTTCACTGTGGCTAACTAGTGGGGACTGAGCGAGAGAGAGAGAGAGAGGAAAAGAAAGAAAAAGAGAGGGAAGAAGAGAAAGTGGTTTATTTTCACTGTGGCAGAATGGGTTTGTTTTAACTCTGCAGTATTTGGAGTTGGAGTTATCCCCTGTGTGAGCCTGGCACAAAGACTGAGAGAAAGGAAGGTGGCCAGAGCGACAGGATGGTGTAACACAAGAAGGTACATGTGAAACTCAAGGAAAAGCTGGGGAAGAGAGTGAGAAAAGAAAACGGTTGCGAGACTAATGTGTTCATGCTCAGTGTTGGGAAATCAGAGGATGAAACAAGAGATCCCAAGTGTACTGCTGCTGTGCCACAGCCATTTCTCTTATCCCGAGTCCCTCTATAAGTATCTGTCTCTCTCTATCAGAACACACACATCATTTCCCTAGTGTAAATGAGTTTTATCAAAGGAAACTCCACTGTTGACGCATTCACAGCATCATGACGCCACTGGTGTAATTGTTTCCTGCATCTGTGCACAGAATAAAGGATTTTTTAAAAGTCTGTTCTTGGAAACATGAAGTCTCAAAGATTTTTAGCAAATAATGGTTTGGATCATTGGGCTCCTGTGCCAGTTATTACATACCTTCCATATATATGCATGTTTTTTTTAGATGAATTCGAAGCAAAGCCATTAACACAGTGGACATAGTGGACTATGAATAATGAATTCCTCCTCCATGTAAATGTCTCTGACTGAGATGTTTCTTTTGTTTTTGAATAATACTGCATTAAAAACCTTCCTCTAGGCGAAACCCCCATTGCACAACATGATGTCTCAAAGATTCTTAAAGATTGAGTTACACCAAGTTATTGTTCCAGTTATAGAGAGTTGGGAGCAGTATTGCATAATTTAATACAACTATGGGGTTATGAAGCTTCAGAGCTACGTTTCTATGCTGAACACCAAGTCAAATCCAGGTTCCTAGGTCACTGCTGAATATCCATGACCCCCTTTCCACAGCTGAATCTGCACAATTTAGGTTTATCTTCTGTCCGTTTTGTTTTACTGTGAACAAAACAGCCGAGAAATGTCATGACGAGAGGTCACTGCAAGATATACTGTATGTAGTTAAGATACACTTTCAACCTACCTTAACCCTAACCCCGCACATGTTGACTCAATCCTAACCGTTATGTTTGCACTAGCGAGTAACACTAACCAGAATACTTGAAGGATACTTTACTTAATCTGCTGTCATCTAAAATAGGACTGATTAGGTCCCTAATGCAGAGCTTAATGAAATGACCCTGAGGAGGTACAAAGAGAAAGATCATAAATCTTCATGTGACACACATGGTGAAAGACTCAAATCAAGTGACTGCTGACCAGATGACAATCAGGCCACAATAAATCTCTTTGAGATATTAAACAGACAGGATGCTTTACTTGCTCACAATGGATGCCACATCATGTGATAAGGATACTCCGGTGTTAACAGAAACATCGGACTCAACTCAGTCCCGTAGCTTATGGTATCTAGTAGAACACACCCAGTTCTTTATGCAGACAAGCCTTGGGTGATCAGTGGTTCAGTTTAAATCATATTGGACAGCATTGTGTTGGCTGATACTTCACACCAGCTAAACATGATTTGAAACCTTATTTTGGCATTAAAGGTTTCACTTCTTGATGTAAAACAGGCCTGTATCATAGAGTGGATCTGCAGCACCTGTAATGTTAGCCACACCCTTTCAACATTTGTATTGGCCGTGTCCTTGGCAGGTTCTGGATGAGTGTCCAGTCTGCTTTTCATCAGTCAATGACAGATATCACTTTACTAACCAGAAAGTTTATGTCTAACCTCATTTGGACCACAACTCCTGTAACCAAATCCGACTGGAGGGTAATCATCTGTAGATGTGAACACTTATGGCATGTAAGTGTTCACATCTAGCACATTCATTAATCAAGAAACTAACCAACGCACTTCCTACCTTTGTGTATTAATACACATTTTCTCTGATAAGATCTAAATAAATCTGTGTCCACATCTGGTTTTTTTTTGCACTGCAGCCATTATCTGGTGAGGAGTGGGACAAACACAGCCCTGTTAATATACTTGGTTTCAGCAGTTTAAACATACAGTTCTCAGTGGCAATTTTTCAGTATAAAATAGTGATTTCGTTGCTGCTTATATAAATTGTCCCAGGGCAAACAGTAATTCTTGTACCGCTGCATATCTGTCAAACAAAATACTTAGCTAAACTTAAAAACAAATCCCTTTTTGGGTGTGTAAATTTCCAGCTTAGAGTGGACAAAACAAAAGTTGACGGTGTCAAATCTAGTTTAGATAAGGGCCGTGTTCGAAATCACATACTAACGTAGTGCCTAACACATAATCAGTATGTACTGCATACTTCTTACTAAATGAATGATTAAATATGCCATTACCAGCAAGCTGTTTACACTAACAACATCACTGGTCCAAGCTAAGAGACACAATGCATTTTGGGGCAGTTGAGTATGTCAATAAGCTCATGCGGCATTCTCAGGAATTCTAGTACATATCTGGGCATTTCTCACGTGCACAAAATCTTTGGAGATGGAACACACTACATACTCAATTTAGAACATCATTCTTACTATGAACAGTGTGTTAGAATGCGATTCTGAACACATGTAGCCAAGACTTCTAGGTAAAGTATTACTCTGCAAAAAATGTGTACCTGACTCCCCCATGCCTGAGGTGGATATGTCCTAAAGGTGTTGTGACGTCAAGTGGGGGTTGGTCGTAGATGACAGGTATGTCCCCGTCCGGTGGTTACAGACAGGCCTGCAAAACATCACGGCGTCGGGATGCAGGAATTACATTCCCCATGAGCAGCCGGGCCAACATGGGGACTCTGTCGGCTGCCCAGCTGCTCCCAATGAACTAATCGCTCAGAGGAAGTTAAGGAGGCACAGGGCAGGCTGGCAGAGGAGACGGGAAGACCTGAGAAGACTGGTTGTTGTTTGCGTGTTGTTCTGCGTTAATGTTGCCTGTAACCTTGTGGGCTCTAAAATAGAGGGACTTTGCATTGAAGCTTTTGTTGTTGTGTGGTCTCTTTATGCACCCACACCTGAAATGTACCTTAACAGACTGATCGCCGCCCCTTGTGACCTCACAGTGTTAATCACCATCTTCAAAGGATACCGTATGAGAAGCCATATTGATCTAGCTGAAACATTATTCACACCTATAGTTCGTTTGCTCTGGTCTGAATCAGATGATGAATTTGTGAACGTGGAGCTTTTCCCCCTTGGTTCGGTTTCTTTTCACCCAGAGAAAGAGCTATGGGAACTAAAATACACTACAACAAACCATGTTAGAACTTTCCCTCTGCTTACTGGTCAGATGTGTCTGGGGTGGGAGCAAGTAAGCAAATACAGGAAGTGTGTTATGGACTAGTGCACATAACACATAAATAATAAATAATCACATAACATCAGACTGATTTAGGCTTGGAAAGGAGAGTCAAGGTTTATGAGTTGACCTTTAACCTGCCTTCATACCAAGGGTTAAGCTAATACCACCAAGAGTGCTTCATCAATGGAGCTGTAGTTAATTTGTTTCAACCTCTAACCTGACTCTGTTGTCTGGTGGTTAAATGTTAATTCAAACCAGTTATTTTCAGCAGAGTTTTGCGTCAGTGTGAAATACATTCAGAGATTTTGTGAATATCTTCATGTTCTGTATGTGATTGTCTAATATATTGTCAGAATGTACAAAGATGTAGAAATTGTTTCAGGGGTGGAAAAAGAAATGAATGGTTAGAAAGTGTGATAATATATAGAAAGAAAATAATTACTGAGGGAATTTAGCTTTTGGGTCATCGAGAATTAGTGTGAAAGATCAGTTGACCGTGATTAAGAAGGCGTGAGAGCCACAGAGTGGGGGGTCAATGGGTCGTTCAGCGGGTTAGAGAGGGGATGGGACGTGGTGCCTGGAACCTCTGAATTATTGTTCACTGCAGGCACCAGTCCACTTCACCCTGGGCAGATTGCTTGTCCACTGACCTCTGGATGAAATATACCTACACCTACAACAGCATGGGCTATGTTCTATCTGCTTTATCTCCACAAGGCCTGCTGGGGGAGGAATAAAAAAGAAGAAAAGAAGATTGACAGGCCTTCTCTATAAAGGTCGTGACAAGACAGGACTGCAGAGCCTTTAACATGAAAGCTGAAAAAGTGCAATTTAAATGCCTCTGCATTAGTAGGTATGCATTCTTCTCTGAAAGACATTGGCTACAACATCATGGATGCTCGTTAAGCCTCTTATCACTAACTTAGCAGGTATCCTGAAGGACAGCTGGTTGGAATGACAGCACTAAAGGATTCTCTTTGTAGTGTAAAAGTAGGAAGTAGGGCTGATAAATCAGTGACAGTGATGTATCTAGGAGATGTAGACCCTCACTGTGGGGATGCGTTGGTCTCTGCAGTACTGTAGTGCTCACAAAGGTGTTACTTTTTGGTCAAGCTATAATGCTCCATATGCAGATGAATCACTCTTATGGCATCAATGTATGTATGCTTTGTTGTAATTTTTAAAGTTTGTGTTAACTATATTTTAGAACTTTAAATGTCCTCTTTGTCGAGGTTGATAGAAAACATCCTGCTTTTGTCAAGTGTTCAGCGACATTTTTGCTTTGACTTTCACAGGAGCTTCCAGGAGCCTTTACAAGATTTCAAAATAAAAAGTCAAATGATATAAGGCATCATATTACATTTTCCGCCTCCAATTTCATATTAACAGATCCCATGAGGTTCTAATCCCTGTGCTGGGAGACATTCAGACCAACTGAAGCAGAAGAAACCGAGGTGAATGACTTCATGACATGCAGCTGGGAAAGACAATATTGACAGCTGACTCCTGATAAAACAATACAGGGATATGCATGCCAAAACTGGAAGTGTTGTTTCAAAAACGATATGGTAGAGAAATCACTGAGGAAACAATAGTTCTCCAGGGTTTCTGATAGAATGTTTAGTAGAGTATGATTGCCAGTAATTTGGTGCATAATGAAGAGCAGAGTTGTTGCAAATTGTGACTCAAATATTCATGTGAAATGAAAATTAAATTCATCATCACTAAATAGACAACTTTGCACCACAGGCCAGAAAAGGTCCAGACCTCTACATATTGCAGCCTTTTCAGATGTTCATGTTTTTTGGCTGGAGGCTTATAAATGTTTCAGACCCCTTGATTTTGCAGCTCTTATACACAGGACTTTCCAGCTGGATCTGCGACCGTAGACCTGAAAGGTCAAATATGACCCTTGAACTTCTGGGATCCCGGACCTGACATTCTGCACTCTGAACCCTGAGGCCAGAGCTCACACAGGCGATTATGTCTGACCACTCATCACGTATGGATCTAAGGAAAAGCAGGGCTTTGGTTTATGTGTAAGTGTGTTATGCAGGCAATTATGGCCATCCAGTCAACAAATCAACCTGGATGCAATGAGGTGGTTTGTGTTCGTATGTTTGTGTGAAATACTGCATGTGATAGTTTCTGCGTCTCACATCAAAGGTGGAAGTGTTTCAGAGAGAGAAGAATTTGACCCAGACTTCCTCTCATCCGGGACTAGCAGGGGCCCAGTTCTGTCACATGTCTGCCTGTCTGTTCAGATAAGACAAACGAGCCCAGAGAGAGGTCCACAGAGTGGTCAGACAGCGGGATATTTTGATAATGTAATGGGTTAAGGCACACATATCACGTGCCAACATCATCAAAGGGTCTTATCCAGGTAACAAATAAAAGGAGAGATAAAATGGAGTGCTTTAATTGTGTTATTGCAGCAGCAGAATCAGAATCAAGATATCTCAAAATGAAGACAACATGAAGATAAAGATAATTTAAAGGCTAAGATGGGGTGTCAATAATATGTAGTCTACAACAATAACGCTAAAACAAGAATAACAACAGGGTTGCTTGTAGTATAGCAAATGTTCCTCTTTGTCCCTTTTTTCTGCCATGCTCAGGTTGTTAAAACCTCCAAACGCAAAAACACTCTTACACTAATAATTTGTATTAACATAATAGGGATTAAACCGCAGGGTATTCCTTTAAAGCAGAGTTCCAAAGTGCATGTGTTTCTGGGTTCATATGCAGTTCATTGTGTCTCCCATAATTCCCATCACACCCCACTGTTTGAGAATAAACAGCTGGTGCAGCAATAGCTTGGTGGTAAAACTGACGTGTGCATTTGTATTAAATTCAGGTTGTATTTTTCACACAGGTACAACCAAGTGGTGAAGGGAAATTAACGAGTGGTAATGGCCACAGTGGGCACTTACACACCCTCTAATTACACCATCCAGCCATTACTACAGTCATGGTTAGCACTGAAAATGTCTGATTTGCAGATGAGTAATACATACATCATTAATACATGTCCTCTGATTGCCTTTATCTAGAGCTCAGCACGTCTTGTACCTGCGCCTCTATGAAAAACTCTGGTTATTGACCTAGATACCAAAACCTGATGATTAATATGAGAAAAATAAATTTTCTGCTGACAGTCTCCATTTGTAATTGCAGTGGAAATACTGTATAAATAAATATGACTTTTATTTAAGGAGGGATTTGGGGATGGAAAGAGGGCTTGAGAACATACCATCGGGTAATTATTAGTATGGCAAAAATACAATAGGAGTTTCCTGAGTGTCCTCAAACCAGATTACTCTCCGCTGAAATTGATAGTATTATCCAGCTTCTGCATTCTTTTGTTGACCATCCAACATCAAAACAGGCTTTTGTTTTGGATTTTGTGACACCACACCACAGATCACTTTCTTTGGCTGTTTTACACTGTCATGTCCTTTCTATCTTTGTGGTAGAAATCCGTAACATCCAGTGCAGTGAGCTGCAACATCCCACTAGTGTCTGTCCCTTAATGGCTGGCAACGCTGTAAAGGTCTCTATTCTTATCATTTACAATCAGTTGAGTGCAAAAATAGACAAAAATTTTAAAGTTAAAAGGTAGAAACTAATAAACAGTTTATTGTTAACCTTAAACTACTTTAATATGTGTATGCTGATGACTAACAAGGTATTGACTATCCATTACAACATAGAAAATGTTTATGTAATAACACATGAAAGGCTGTGAGGTCATTATGTCATCTAACACTCACAATCATTTAGGTCAGTAATAAGACTCATAATTCTAATGGAGAACGTGTCCCATCCTTTATGGCATCCATTACAGGAAGCAGCACACGGCGAGGCCTGTTTCCCATTAATATCCGCTTCCACTGTCACTGCTGTTAGTGAAAAATGTTGTCATGCTAACTTACCAGACACAGGCTGGGTTTCCACTGCTGCGCCTGGTGTTTTCCTGTGAATTTCAGCTTTGGATACAAAATTGAACTCAAGGCCCGGCAGTTGGACCAATGAGGAATGTGTTTTTACCAAGGCGAGTCAGATAGAAACAATGTTAGTTCTAGTGTTGTTCAAAATACCTATTAGTCAGTGAAAACTGGAATACCATTTTATGTGTCATTGACGTGTGAAGCAAGGCAGAGCAGATTTCCTGAACAGCTGAAAATAAATGTGAAAATGCTGATTATGAGAAACTATTACAAAGTGTTTACACTGAAGATTTGCTGGAAATTACTAACATTTAAGACATCTACTGCGTAACACGTATGCGTATGTTAAAATTTGACATCTCTTGGCCAGCTTACAGGTTTGACAATACACTGTGTGTCAATGATTTTGAAGCCAATCATTCCACAACTAACCAGCCATTAGTAACTTACAGCTGTCATTTATCGCTCAGATAAAAGCCAGTTAGACCTCTAAGCAAGACCATTACTCTGATAATAGCATCTCTTTGAAGCAGAGGAAGGGACAGCAGAGGCAGTAAAGAATGACCAGCAGACTTCCTGCTTCACACAGGTCGTTTTATGAGTCCGTGTTGGACTGTAACTGATCAAAGGGAAGTGTGGGAGAGTGTTATACTCATATATTTCTTTAATCCTCTTCATGATGTAAAGAACCAATTGTTTTAAATAATTAATGCAATGCCACTGCTATTTTTGTTTCTTTACTTTTGAATGCATTTGTTATATAAATGCTATTTCTTCTGTATACTACTCCATACTGAAGTATGCAATGCTACTGTTTTCTCATTTTAAGTTCAAAGCATTTAACAGTATAGTAACACAGTGTGCTTTAACTAGAGAAGATGGACATATGGTAATAAATTGTAAAGCTAATAAAAAATTGAAATGAGAGGTCACTTAGGCATTAAAGGGTTTCTCCAACTATTTAGTATTGCACTTCCATAAAGTTATTTACTTTGGAAGGCTCCCTACAGAGACACGGAAGACATTATTCAACTGTCTTCACAGAGAAGTACTCCTTATAGGACAGGTAAACTGAAGTCTGATGAGTGCCCCTGAGTTTTCAAGATATAACCTTCTATACATTTATTTTTTCATATGGACTGAACCAATCCATGGCACGTAATGTCAAACAGCACAACGCGAGTCAATTTCTTTGGCATCGGAATTGTGAAATTGTTAAAGAAGATCGATGTCTCTCAGAAGACATCTGTTCTGATGACATATTTCATCTGGAATTATATATATGGTGCAATCAATCAATATGAATCTGTAATTTAATAAAGTTTTCTTGAATACTCTGATGATTATTAGAATCCAGTTAGAATCCAGAAAAACCCTGTGACTATAGCCCCAGGATCTAAACTGTATTGTGAAATAAAGATCATTTGAACACCTAACGCTATTCCATATTTATTTTAAAATGTATAAATGAAGCTCAAATACTGACTGGGCATTTAATCTGTACTCCTTGGCATCTTTTATTGTGTGTCAGAGAAGAAGTTGCAGGAGCAGATGACCTAAATGTGATGGCGGTGTGGTATTTTACACAAATGACAACATGGCTGCACTGATGTGTCATGAGCACACCGCAGCATTCTCTGCTTCCAGCAAACAAGCCACTACGTGAACACTGATAGACACCACACCTTAGTCCAGACCTCATCATCATCTGTGTGCTTGAAACCATTTAAACAGTTACTTTAATTTGATTGAACAAATAAATTAACTTTAACCTTAATGTTCTTCTTGATGACCTGGGGACCCAGAGGCATCTTTAACGGCTCAAAAAACATACCTACCATAGTTTTATCATGTTGATGCTTTATGACGTTTCCTTATTTGGTGAGAATTGCTTAGAAACCTGATTTTATTTTTTTTGTCAGTCGCATTTTATATTGCACACAGCACAGACAACATTACATGCTGTATCGCTATCTAACTAAGTGGTGGGTTTGTTTTATTAAGACGTGTGAACGAAATAACCAAACTGTGGTAATAAAATGTATCTCATGTGCACGCAATAGCATTTTGAGCGCTCAATGTAGGAAAACATGGACTCGAGAATATATTTTCTTTCTCTATGGCCAATCCGGGGCTCCGTAGAATTGAATGTTGTCAGAGAAATTAAAAGCACAACTTGTTTGCCTTATTAAGAGCACTAATCCTGTCCCTTTATGTTACTAAGGATAAGTGGAAGCCAGCAGTGTTACATATGTCTGATATGGGCTTTAATTACGCTGTTAATCTGTGCTGAAATGTGCATTCAACAGAAACTCTGCTGCCAGTACTGTATGCACTTGTGACACATGTACTATTGTAATGTGAGTACTTTTTGGCTTGTAATATTAGAATCGCTCTGTGCTGCCATGTTGCAGACATATGGAGCTGTTGTTAAATGCTGCTCATTGTCCTGTGAGGGGGGGATGATGATTGAATACATGTCAACTGTAATTCTCACAGGTTGTGCCCCTGAGGTCTGTGTGACCTCAAATAACACCAAGCAGGGGCTAAGACGTCAGCTCAAGGAGGACGGGGGCCACTGGCAGAGAGGGGAGGGGATGATGGGGGTGGGCTAGATATGGAAACAGTATGGAGAAAGAAAGAAAGAAAAGACAGAGAGAGACAGACAATGGGAAGTGTATGGAGTGAGTTATCCTTTAAAACCATTTAAATTTCTACTCTAATTCTGCACGGTGGTCTGGTCTTAGAAATCATCGTGGTGACAATGCTACAACACGATGGGTGGGGTGTTCCCATCCAGAGGATGGTGCTTGTGAGACAGAAAGAAGTACCACCCTGATTGCTTCAATCTCCTGCTCAAAGTCCCTCTCTCTTGCTCAGTCTCCTTTTGTGAAAGTGCCGAGCTGATGCCTGTGTGTGTGTGTCTGATTATAGGTTCCATCCACAGACGATAGCAGCTGACCAGGTCATGGTGGCATTAGTGGAAAATCTGAGCCAGCACTCAGAGGAAGGAGGGAGGGATCACCAGTTCTTTCTATCCATTAACAGGACTGCTCTGCCTCAACTGGCTGTACACAGGAAGTGTCTTAACTCTTTATTGCTATGGATGCCAAAATGCTGAAAAAAGAATAAAGAATGATCTCAGCTCAGATAACCGTCTATCAGTCTGTATTTGTAGACTAGCAACTGCAAAGGGGTCAGAATTGCACCATTTTGAAAGGAATAACATTGAGACTACCACATCAAAATGCTTATAAATTTGATGGCTTTTGACACATCATCTCACCAACTTCTGTTTCGAACCTGACTCAACCAATTAGCTTGCTTGACGCTTAGGGCAGCATAATGTGTTGCTGAGGTTTAGGAGATGTGTGTCGGCCTCTGAGATAAAGATACATTCATACGCAAGAGGTTAACGGGAGTCCTGCTGTAGATTTACGCTGCCCATTTTGATTTATAGTCCAGCGTCAGATTTCTCTTGATGATTACACTACAACAACGCTACATGATGTTTCAGTTTTGGGTTGCAGTGAGAATGAAATACATCACTAACCACTGAGATTTCTGATTGCTTTAGTTGTTCTTACTGCTTTGGGTCACACTAGTGTCAAAAATTAAGGCTCTAAATTTCCCCATGCCTTAAGGGAGGAAGCTGCTGGATCTACTTTTATATAATGTCCATTCAAGCTGCCATTTGACCATAGGTTTGATTGGCAAGATCCAGCATTAATCTGTGTAAAATGATTAACATTTTCCCTCCCAAAAAAAAAGATTGTGGCTGTAGCCTGGTGAAAACACTGAAGTTTAAACAACTCTGCAGCCCTCTCTGCTGAGTAGGCTTGTCTCTGCCTGATGTGTCTATTAAAGTGTAAGATAACAATCAAAATGACTGCTTTTTAAGTAGAAAAGGTCAGCGCTTGACATTTGCCCTTCGTAAATATTATTCCTTCCTGATGACTGATTGCGTTTATGGGAAAGGTTTTCCACATTTTCCTAAATTTGGGAAAATCACAGCTTTACATACGGCCCTCAAGAGAGACATGAGGAAATCATAGACTGCAGGTTGTGACCTATTTAAGAGCAGAGACACGTGGTACCAATTGGACCTGAACTCCTGGAGTAACACTTATGTCAGGGAGGAGAACCAACGTAGCCTGCTGTGTGTGTGTGTGTGTGTGTGTGTGTGTGTGTGTTGGGTATTTCTATACGGATGAGTCACGCCCAACTCAATCCATTTCGTGTGTGACTGCATGTGTGTCTGCGCTTGTGTCTCTGACATAATCCCACCAGTCACAAGACCCGATGTCAACATCCAATCAGTGGTCTGTTTTTTTGGTAATTTTATGATTCAGCTGTCTAGAAACTGCACTTCACACCCTAAAACCACGCCCGGAGACGCCGCTGATTTGCAACTGTGGTTAAACTACACTGAGTTCTGATTTATTACGCCAACCCATTTCACTACAGACAATCAAACTTTCAGCTTCTTTACGGCCCATCCCTTGTACATGGAGTCTTTTTTAACCCATGGGTATTCAGTGCACTTTTAACACCAGAAAGCTATGCTTTTGAACACAAAAGCTGACATATGTATGCCTCCTACAATAAATGAAATGATGTAATTTGTTATGCTTTTACAACAAGCACACTGTAACTGTATATAGGCAACAAACAAATCGAATCTGGTGGATAAACATGATGGAGAAAGATGGCTGTATTTACATTGCACGTTTACCTTTTGCTGTTCTAAAAGCACAGGAAACATTTGGGAAAGGTCATGTCAGGATGTGAGATAAATGAAGTTACAATGCTGGAGACTTTCAAAGCACAGTGCCCACTCATTGACTGTCCTAAAAGTCCACAAATGATAACTAATAATTAGTGGAGGGATTTATAGACTAGTGACTGTAGACTAGTATACCCAGCTGGTATCCCTGCAGTTGCCAGGGGGTAGCACAACTAATTAAAAAAACTCTTAATAAAACTATTGAGTCTCCTGCAACATCCTGTGTTGCAAAGGAGAGCACAGGACAAGTAGTTAGCAAGTGAGCATAGAGTAAGCTAAAATAAATAAACCGTTGAAATAGATAGCCAGCTTCTGCCACTCTAAGTGGTAGAAGTACAAATGCTAATGTGACTGACATAAACATTGCCACGTCAATTGTGTGTAAAAGGTTGGAAGATCATCCACTTTTCTGTATTTAAAAGTGTTTTTGAATCAGTTTAAAGGAACACATTTGGAACATAACAGGTGGTGCCGATGAAGGAGTTCAAAGTGTTCACTGTAAGATGAGTTAAACTGTACTCACGAACTCACATATACACAATATTTAAGGTAAGAAAGCAAGAGAAGACAGCTGGCCACAGTGTTTTCAGCACCATTACACATCTGCAACCTTATATCCCCACGCCTGAAGCTAAAATAGTGCAATACTGGCAACATTGATAAAGACAGCTGAGGGTGATAGAACTGGAAGCCTCTAACACAGTTAGGGGTGAACAAGCTTTACTATTGTTTTAAAGATCTGAGTGTATTTTCTATGAAGAAGTCTTTTCTGCTTTTGCACATGTTGTCATCGATGTGACCTTTGTTCTGGGACTTTCCCAGGATTTTCTACTATTTAAATGCTTTACATCCATCATTCAAGTTCAGATTATGATTCTTTAACTAATGTTGACAATATTTTTTATTTCAGACCTCACCTTTAATTATAATAATGAGCTCTCTATATTCAGTAGGAAGTCCCACATAAGACAATATTTAACCAGCGTCATACCTTGGAAACACAAAATCTCGAGCTAAAACCTCTGTAGTCTTAATCATTTAAATCAAGTTATTCAAACTATTTGGCATGGAATGAATTCCCCAGAAACACTCTAGAAAAGATCATGTTAATATTGTGTGTAAAACATGCACTAACACCAAGACGGACTGCGGATCCACCTAACATTTACTGGAAATATCAGCAAACAAATCCTAGCAAGATCAAAAATGAGAAAGACTTTAACTAAAGAGGTCAAGTTCACAACAATATGGGACTGCAATAACACTCCATATTTCATATCCACTAGATAAGATCCTTAAGTATTGCAGTTGTATATCATTTCAAATGTCCTACTTATAAGATTTGTTACACAGACAAAACAGGATGCTGCTTCATTTACAGATTAAGTGAACTTGCAAGGACCCAACTAAATATAAACTATTATAAACGTCCTGAACAATCAGACTTGAAATCTGGAACAAACAAGAAGACCATTTTAAACCTCATTGGACAGCATACAGAAACACAAAAATAGTTGATCAAAGTAAATACTGGGATATTTTACTTCTTAAAGAAGTACGTTGCAACCAGCAGCAGATATAAACATTCCTTGAATAGCTGCTGATCATTAGTTGTTGTTTCCTGACACCTTCACCTGCTCCTGATGATGCGCTTTGAGATAAAACTAAAAGCTTGACATTGCAAGAATGTCTCTTCCCCTTTTCTGGAGTAACTCTACTCTTCAATGTCTGTTTTTGGTCTGTGTCTTTAGCGGTAGGTGCAGCAATAGATATTCATCATTTTCAACAGGAGAGTGACAGCTTTACCAACCCCGGGAAGGCACCATCCATCATGTTTGCTGATCCAGCATGACAAACCCAAACCTGGATGTTCTCTGTTGCATTATGAGGTTAAATGCTTTGCTCAAATAACTGCTGGCAGCAGTTCACATGAGAAGAGCACCACTCATTCAATCCTGCCTCAGCCAATGCAGGGATTTGAAGCTGCCGTATTATATGTTGCTCACGGTGTTGCTCCTCTAATGTTTAAGCTACACTTTGGTTGAGGGGGTGACAGTGTGGGGGATTTGTGCTCAATCTCAAGCTGCTATACCGGATAGGGCAAAAGTAAAACAAACCCCATGTTGACATTGTGACATGTTTTGTGAACATAGGCCCACAGTTAACTTATACCTCCCAGGATAATTGCTCAAAATATTCCCCAATGCTCTGTTGCTGTTTCCTGTCTGTAGAGTCTCACAGTAGTGGACACTGAATATAACAGAATGTGTGTATTTCCATAGTAGGCTTGTGGTGCAGTGTGTTGATTTCAATGTATATTTTATTGACAACACTTTCCAGTCTTAGCTCACAGCGTATGAGGGATATTGTTGAATACTGGCAGCAACGCAGCACCCAGAGGGCAACCTTTCTTCAGTGGTCATCCTGGTAACGTGTTCCCATTTACTCCCATCAGCCCGTGCTGATTTGCAAGCAGCAAATGTAATATGGTTCAAGAAGAGGCACTCATGTATGCTTCCCAATCAGTAGCCCACACATCCAGAACTGAGAACTGATAACTCACACAATGTGCAATACCAATATTCATATGTGCAATAATGTAAATTCTGTAGTTGTGTATATATACACCTTCTATTTTTCTTTTGCATGCTATACTTATTTATTACTTGTTGCTCTGTTTTCTGAGCACCTTTGCTGCGGTAACACTGCAATTTACCCACTGAGGGACTAATAAAGGAGAATCTTATCTAAAAAGTAACTTACTACCCTCCCAAGTATAAATAAAACTACTGCTACTAAAAATTATTGAGAAAAGTACCTTTAAGCACACAGGCCATCATTTTGAAAATGTTGCATGATGTCAGTGACCTTATATATACTGTGTCAACTCCCACTTCCAGGAAGCCTTTTTTTCCACGTTTAAATAACTTCTTGAGTAAATGAGTTTGTAAGTAAAAAAGCAAAGAGCAGAGTACTCATTTGGCTCCAAACAGTATATGGCCCCTGTGACAATAATGTCGCTCATCGACTGGTACAGTGAGGGATAGACCCACTGGAGCTTGTGTTTTTAAAGCGCCATACATAAACAATGCAGGTCCACTGGGGGTTTCCTTGCACAGGCCCCAGTTTCTATTATATATATATATCACCTCGCTTCGTATATATGCTCATTTCCTGAATGTGATGTTTTACAAAATGGATGTGTATCATGTGAGTTTGGCTCTTTGAAAAACATTTCAGCGTTGGAACAAATCACGACATCATCATGAGCAAAAACCTTTGGGTTGATGCCAATATTGTCAAGATAAGTCCATTTGATTTTTGTAGCCCAACATCACAACTTTGCCTCAAAGGGCTTTATAATCTATAAAACACCCTCAATTCAGAAATCATGATTTTCATTAGTTCGACACACTGAACTGTTCAAACCTATCCATGCTGCATCGTTTGATAGTGATTCACTTCAAAAGAACGTATCTTGAAACGTCATATATAATTTCCATATTTTCTATGCTTTCATTGTCTTTCTTGATATTGAAATAACTGAAATGAGATACATTTATTCTTCTGAGAGACTACTTGAGTTCCACTTACTGATATTTACAATACTTGTGAGTGTTTTAGATAGTGTGTATATGTGTGTGACTGCTTTGTGTGACTAAAAGTCTCTCTTGTAAAAGAGACCTGAGGTTTCCTGAATAAATAAAGATTATATTATATTATTATACTTCATGTTTGTGTTTGCGCTGTCCTGTGATAACCATGTATCTACAACACGTCACCGTTTCATGCAATACGGACAGCCGGCCTGTATTCAGCTGTGCAACAACGCATTTTCAGATATTCCTTTAGTGTTTGTTTGATTTTTGTTTGCAGCCATAAAACAACATTTATTCCTCCAAGTCATCTGAATAATCCGAACTCACTACATTTGGAGATAAGTGTTTCTTGGCATATCACATTTGCAACCCCTTTGTTTCCTAAGTTTAGAGTTCTCCAGGTATTGTGAGGGCGCTCCCGATGATGATGATGATGGTAGGAGTAAAGTGATTTTGGTTGGATTTAGATCGCCTTCCGGAGGAGCTACTGTACATTGCAGACCCCTGACTCTCTGTTCTGCATTGCACAGCACTGCCTGCTGGTCAAAGTTGAGAACTGCGCTCCGACGAATCAATGAAATGACTGAAATTCCGTTACATCCAAACTCCAGCTTACACGTGCATATTTGCACTTGCCTGTTTGGACTCATCCTGCGCCCAGCTTCATCTGATGATTTCTTTTTCTGATCATGTGCATCATTTTCAGTGTCAGGCTCACGTGCTAAACTTTGAGCTGTGATCCTGCTCAGCTCTCAGGTTAGAATGGGGGCCGATGTCTCTCTCTCTCTCTCTCTCTCTCTCCCTCCCTCCCTCCCTCCCTCCCTCCCTCGTTGACTCTGCTGCCTCTGCCTCAGGAGTTTGAATGAGCCTGGATGAGGGGAGTCTCTCTCTCCCCTCTCCTCTCCGTCGCTCCTCCTCACACCCCCTGAAACCATACCCCTCTTATTAAAACAACACTCCAATCTGGTGTAGCCCGGTAAAAGGGGTTTGGGAGCGGCAGCAGCCATAAAGGAGGCTCCACACACACACACAGCCGTCTGGAAGGCATCACACAGCAGAGAGACCTTCGGCCGCTGCTCTGCGCTCTGTGTCACCTGGATGCTTGAGGAAACTAGAAATACCTGCATGGCCCTCAAGACAGCGAAATACAAATGATCTGACTTATGTTTGATTGTTAGAGTCATTGCTGGAACCCTTTTTTGTTCCTTCTCCCCCACCCCACCCCCCCCTCCTTCTGTGTCAACATGACTGACGCCGCCAAAGCTGATGAACATATTGCAACTTTGAAAAACTTTTGAAAATATGAATGAAACCGTCAGAGGTTGATGGAGAAAGACATTTATCATTTTCGCATGGTGTGCTTTCTATTTATACTTTTTTATATGAACGACGCCAAAGGTGACTGACGGGATGGTTGTGTCCGAACAGCTACCACGCGGTGCGCAGGCTGCAGACAGACGCTGCTGCGGTGAAGACGAGCGGTCGTGAATCTGGTCTTTCCTTTTTTTTTTTTTTTTTTTTTTTTTCGGCATCCAGCTGAGCGAAATGAGAGGAGCGTGCCCGAGTCTCTCTCTCTCTCTCTTTTTTCTCTCTTCTTATTAACGATGATCAATTCCCGCGGATTCATGAGACTCGTTACCCCACAAGTGCCCCTTGAAACTTTGCCGAGACTCTCCCTCGCTGCGGCGCGGCAGCAGCGCCGCCGGGTTTGACCGCATCCTTGCCCAAGGACGAACGAGAGGACAGCAGCTGCTTGAAGGTAGGTGGCCAGCGGTCCTTTGGGTTTGGGGAAAATGCAGCATCGTTGCAGCAGAAACCAGTCACACGCAAGAAGAGTCGTTTGGAAACCAATGAACTGCGTTAAGCTCATTCTATAGGAGGCGCTCCAGACTCTCCTTTCCATTCATTCACAGCATATGTATGAGGTTTCTGTCATCATTTTAAATAATGAGGACGCTGTCCAACATTTTATCTCATTAAAGGAAGTTCTGGGGGGGGGGGGGG
>JAVQJF010093819.1:0-15196 GCA_036023855.1 Gadopsis marmoratus
AAGTTAAAGTCAGATGATAATATCAGACCAGCTATATCTAGATTTAAAAGGGTTCTTTTCAAAGGTCCCAAAAAATGTTCCATAAACATTCTTATGCTTTATTTTGTAGTATCCTACACTACACGTTGCATCCATCCATAAACCCTTACTGCATTATTACTGCTACTAAACTGCTGGTTTACTACAGTACGGTTGAGGGAAGTAGCCTTATGTAGGACCTTTGAACCTTTGACACCGTGACCTTGTTAACTCTGCTCATTGCTAATAACACTGATGATAGCTCCGTTCCTCTAAGGTGTTCCAGAAAGCCACGCTGGTGAGCCAGCATGCACAATAACCAGGCCCCTGGACATGGCACACCTAAACAGACTGAAAGTTATTAGTTACACACGGTCACGATATTATATTACAACAAACCGTTGGCCACAATATATACGTCAGATATTCCACATATCAAAACTATACAAAATGTAGTTGAATTTTACTTATTTCAAATACACCAGAAACATTACACTCATCATTTCTAGTGTGGACAAGTTTTCATGACCTGGGAAGAGTTTACACCACGGTGCTATTACAGTAATCATTAACAGAAAGTGTGTCGGATCAGGACGTTACACTTTCCGGCTTTCTCTCAGTCTTGCTCTGTTTCTTTTACATGTACAGCAACTTCACACGGCACTGTATTTCTCTCTTATCTCCTATCTCCTGCCTTCGGTCTCTCGCTGTGGTGTGTGTGTGATGCTGACAGTTCGCCTCTCACGTCTCCATTTCTTGAAGACCGGTCCTTGCTGCTGTTGACACGCACACACACACACACACACACACATCTGGATGACGGCTTTGAGGTCTGCAGTCTTCATCAGAAATCAACACGAGCCCTCAAGTTACATTATACTTTAGGTCGCTTTAGCCAAGACAACCTGTTGAGACATCGGACACTTTCCTCACTGATGGTTGTTAAATATGTTGCTAAAGGTGGAGCTGATTACAGTAACTGTCTTTGCTGTCATGTTGATGGAAGACGTGAGATCTATTATTTACAAGCAGTAACAACATTTTATACAGCAAGGGAAACAAATGAGGTTAAGACAAGCACGCTATAATAAAGTAAGGCAGGGATGATAAAAATAAAAAATAAAAAGGAGCTCTACCAAAATGTGCAATCAAGACAGATGAAGTAGGTAAGAAAATTATTTTTGTCTCATTAAAACATCTGATTTCTGTTTGCATAAAACTGAAATAAAAAAAACTGAAATACTCTTATGATATACTGAAAGTTTATATTTATTTTTTATATTTTTAAAGGCTTGCCATTATCAGTATCCTCTAGTCAGGAAAGGAGCTGATAGCAAAGTAACGCGGGGTCAAAAAAAAAATACAGTGAAATGCCTTAAAGATGGCTAAACAATACCACAGCTAGCATGAGTGGAGAAAGCGTGGTGAGCCAACAGACTGAAGTGTGTTGCTTTAATAAAGCCGCTGTGGTCAGTCAGCAGAGGACAAGCAGAGACAGAGGCTCGACTGCCGACAGGGTTCATGGAGTAAGGAATGTCGTCCAATTTGTATGTAAAATAACCTTTTCACCCAAAATGCCCAGTGTGTATCCCCCCCCCCAAAAAAAAAAAACTGAGTTGAAGTTAACGTGAAATAGATTTGTAAAGTAGAATGAAGTCAGTCAGGAAAACAGAAATGACATAACATTAAACTAAACCAAGCAGAACTAGACAAACTGAGGTCAAACGGAAATAAAGATGCTGTTTGGTCGTGAACGAGCACTTTGCCTTTCCCCTCACTTTGATTAAATAATATTTTTTTCCTTCTGAATAAGTGAAACTTCTGGGTTTGATTCGATTTGTTGTATTTTTAATCCTGATTTTTTAAAAGATTTCGGTGCGGCCAATAGGAATCTTTAGTCTGTACTTATCTGGAGTATAAACACCTTGCGTAATATTCCTGTGACTCAGTGAAATTGTGATATCACCTACTCATTACCCCCCCCAAACACCCAGGTTCACTGTTGCTTTTTGGTAACTTGATCACTTGCAAACTTGCTTTGGAATTTGTGCTACAAAAGTTCAGTATCAATTGGCCTCATTATACGATGAAAACATCTACCCATTTATTATTCATTATTTACTTTCAGCAAATTACCACAAAACTAACTGACATACAGAAAGCCTGACGCTTGGTATATTCCATTGTGGGAGAACTGATTCTGGTTCTCTGTGCGAGATATAATGACGCTGACATCTACAGTGAGCTGCCATGTGGCCACTAACAGCTTAACGCTGCCACGCGTTCAACAAAAAGGTCCCCAATTGGACACAAACCAAAGGCATTACGTTTGAGCGACATTTACTAAAAACTACATTTAAGAAATTCCTGAGCGCTTTTGAATTTGAAACCAAAATGTTTGTGAGCAGTCTGTGAAGACTTGAATCTTGGGGGCCGAGAGCTGCAGAAAGGGCAGGGACGTTGGAAGCCGAGAGACAGACTAACACAGAACACCGCGTGAGGCTCTCCAACTCCGTCTCTCGCTGCCACATGTAGGATAAGAGTGATAAGAGTTATCAAGCAGTGGACGGTGCAGGCTCTCTCTTTCTCTCTCTTTCTTGCTCTTCCTCTCACAAGCCAGCACATAAGCGTTTTAAACAATAAATACTGCTCTGGCCTGCTTCCTCTCTCTCGCTCGCTCGCTCTCTCTCGCTGCACACATAGCAGAAGTGCTCCTCTCTGCGGGTCTGGTTTCAATTTCTGGAAAATGAAGAGGCTGTGAGAAGCAGAAGGGAAAAACTCCTGCCTTGTAAATCCATTATTGTTCAGGATATATCAGAAATCCATCTCTAACAGCACTGTTTGGGTAGGATCTACTCTCAAGCCCCCGCTATATAATCCTATTCGCCGGCCGAGGCTTAGCTGCACAAGCAAACACGTTAATGGATCCCCTCACATGTAGCAAAGAGAAGAGGCAAAGAATGAGGCACCCTTCGGCCCAATCTTTTCCAGATGGCACCAATAGATCACATTATTTACGTCGGCTGTGTTCGGGTTCCCCAGGCAACGCTGCTCTGTTTTACAATCGTCGGTTCAATGACCCGAATCTTTTCTGTGTTTTTATTTTTTTTTCTTCTTACCCGGGCCTTGATTAGCGCAGAATCCGAAGAAGATGGATCTCCTTCGTGGAAGAGTGCTACGCTACTGATGCGCAGATGTGGTGTCACTCCAACGCATCTTCTCGAGAGGATCGACCTCCCGTCTACCACCTCCCCCCCACATGGGTTTCCTTATGATATTCAATCCCCGAGCTGGCCGCGCATTATGCACTGATCAGCGCGCATCGTTTCCATCAGCGTAGCTCGCTCCCCTTCGTTCACCCGTGAACTGCGGTACAATCTTCCGAACTCATTACCCCTCTGCTCGCAGTGTGGTTACGGATAGTTAGCTCCGTTCATGAGCCATAATTGTTTCTCCTTGTCCTTTCTGCTCAGAGACGAGCAGCCGAGTTGATGAGGAAATAAGCTTCAGGATCTCCCCGACAGGCGGAGACCTCCGCACGAGAGAAGAGTCTGCAGGTTGAACCCCAGTTGTTGTCGTCTGCAAGTTAGCGTCCGCTCTGCCCGCCCGTGCTATTTTAATCTGTTTCAAGAGATCACGGACCTACTGCCAAACCGTGGCGACACAGAAAGACACTGACACATGCTGCATAGGCAGAAGGATCTCATTGAGTTCTCTCATTGAGTACAAGCGGTCAAGGGAGGGGATTCCTGAGAGGATTTCAGCTGCCAGAAGCATCTCTTGCTCGTTTATCAAAAGGTTAGTCAGCTGCAGAGTCTGGACGCAGCATCTCTGGAACCTTAGGAAAACAGCACGAAGGTCGTTCGGCCTCGTGAGAACGGCTCTGAGCTGTCGTATTTTCCCTTCCACCTGACCTGGAAAGGTGCAGCGCTGTAGTAGTCGCTGGCACGGTTTGCGGAGATCTCTCTGCTTCTGCCAAATCTCACTGTCTTCTTCCCCTGCTTCTTCTTCCTGGCCGGGAGTCAATCCTTCAGGCTGTTTGCCTCATGCGTCTTTCCACTTCTCCACAGCGAGGGAGACGGTGGAGGCTGGCGTCAACGTCTGACAAGATGAAGGAGAAAAGAAAAGCAGAGGGGTCAGAGGATGTTAAGACCTGGGAGCTCTCCAGAAAGTCTGTGTTTTCTGAGTCCGCTTTGTTGCTGTGTGGCTGTTGAGTACACCGTGTGTGTGTGGGTGTGTGTGTGTGTGTGTGTGAGCGCATAAACTGTTCATGTTTGAGGCCGGATTTGACTGATACAGGCTTGTGAAGGCCAAGACTCCAATGCGTCAAACAATATGTTGATATTTGTTGATTCTAAAAGAAATTCCAATTTCTCTTCTTATCAGAGCGCCCGTACAATCCTGTGGACGTTATCCACTAAAATGTATACATTAAAATTGTGAATTAGGATTTTGTAGACTTTTTAGATCACGCCACAGCCCACCCCAAATATGCAATCTGATTTATTAGTCTATTTGTTAGAGATGATGCAAATGAATCAACATAAAAACTGTAAATGAGTTTACAAAGGAGCATACAGCAAACGTCATGCACACAAAGCTTACAAAGCGAATATATTGTGTCTTCCTATTTGTCGGCGGGTTTATCACTCGTTTCCACATCAGTTTGCAGATTTAACTATTATTATGTGATTATGTGATATAAATATAGTTTAGGTTTGAGTCGGTTAAGACATCGTGGTAAAAGAAATACAATAATAAAACTATGGATATGTGCAGGGGAGGAAGGAAGCCAACATGTATGTGTGGTGTTGTGAAGGCAAAGCCAAGATGAAACCAAACGTTTGAGAGAGCGAGAGAGAGAGAGAGAGAGAGAGAGAGACCAGGTGCAAAACATCAAGTGAGATGGCTCCACCCAACTCTACCTGCAGACAACCTGCAGAGGGAAAAACACAAGCTAGCAGGAGGATCAGTGACGCAGTCAGAGGCCGTCACAGTATTTATTGAAAAGCAACGACTAGACAAGAATTAGTATTTAATAAAAGGCCAATAGTGAGACATGAGCACATCAGCGTGAGTTGAGGTGAACATCATTGATCCCTGAAGAGGAAATAGAGTGAGAACTGAGGGTCATTTGTCTTCGTCACGCAAATATAGCGCTCCTGTGGGCTCGGAACAGTCTCTCTCTGTTGACTATTGACAGATTTACAGAAGAACATGTGTTAGCAGCTTTCAGATACACAAATTCACAGTCCAGTGCGAGAGAAAACCGACCTTGCAGCTGGAATTGTGCAGCCTCTGACAAAGACCACACTGATGGGCCAGTGTTAAACTCACCCGGTCACTCAGTCCAAAGTCGGCCGCATAAGTGTCGTCCCCCCTTGCTCCCGCCTGGAAAAATGTACTCAGACTGCGTGTGTTCGATTCCTGGCTCGACCTGTGCTGTCATATATCTCTCACTCCACACGTTCTTGTCATTGCAGCGATAGAAACTAATAATACATTGCCGAGAAGTGGCTGCCCACCGTCCCCCCTTCCAACAAAACTCAATTAAAACAAAACAATAAGCAGTTACTGCACATTTTTCACACTTTGGCTCCCTGACAGGGATAAATCATCCTGTTTAATGACAGATTGGTGCCTGATTCAGGCAAATATATGAAGTGGTAGTGAGCTGTTTTGAACTGATGTAAGCTGAAGAAGAGGAGGAAGCTGGAAATGTAATTACTATTAATGTGGGTGGGAGGGAGTTCGGTGAGTTCGGACAGTAAGCAGAGGCTTGTCAGCCTGCCCCTGGATGGTTGCGGGTGCAAATCCCTTGTTGCTGAGGTCGGCGAAGGCAGCTGAATAAACCCAGCATAGGAATGTAGAAGCTGGAGACAGGAAGCAGAGGAACTCATTAGAAGACAGCTCTGTAATTTTGAGGATGTGGGATTAGGTGGGATACAGATACAAGGGGTCGACCACCTGCCGTCTGCCTGCCGACAGTTCACACTTATTCTGTCTGTCTAAAAAGATTTTCTTAAGCTTTAATTGTTTAAATTCTGTAAAACAATAATGAGGTACTTCTTAAATTTATGTATTAGTATATTATATACATATAAATGTCTTAATAAAACAACAAATTGGTTGAAAAGTTATATAATATGTAACAAAATTAACTAGTTATTATTTTCTAACAATGAAATGAAGTTGTATTTAAATTCTATAAAGTGATTTGATGGCAAATAAGCAGCAATTAAAAAAATAATATGCTATCAGCAAAGAATAAAATATAAATAAGATTTTAATAAATGACTAGAAGCATTTGCCAAATTTAAAATGTATGTTATCCTTTAACAGTGTACTAGGAAAAATAATCTCCTGTGTACAAATAGCAATGGATGGCACGGATCTTCAGTTTAAAGTTGAAACCCTTGTGACACAGTTTCAACTGCAAAGCCAGTGACCATAAAAGAAAAGAGAAAAGCAGGTGTTGACAGGCGCAGAGTCTTCTATTGTGTGTGCTTTAATTATGCAGCTATTTATATGCTGAAGTTGGATCTCGTGTTTGTGCGCTGACTGTCTTTCTCTGAGCGGCGGAGCTTCCCTTTTGACCTGGGAGCGTGAAGAATCACTCATCGGGACGGCTGCAGGTTGACAGAAGCTTTAGCACAGTATTAAAGCAGGAAGTCAGGTGGGGGGGCTGAGGAAGAAGAATCGAGCAGAACACACCGCAGCTTAGAGTTAACGAATTATTGTTCGCAATGAGGCTCAAATGTGCTTTTAATCAGTTAAGACTCTCGTATTTATTTGTGCGGAATACTCTAAAACTGTAATCAGGACACACGCAATATGTTACCTGCGTTTGAACTCTCAAAATTGAAATCAAAATGCCAAACAGAACAGCAGCGTAAGCAGGCAGGACGGCGGGGCGGTTAACTATCAGGGCTGGCCGAAAATCAAAAAGGGATATTGAAATGTGCCAAAAGCAACAGGTAGGAAAACGGCTGTCATTTCTTTCAGTAATGTCAGTTACATGACTTGAAAACACTGATACGAGTGTATGACACGTGCAACATCTGTGCTTGAGTCGCTTGATTTCCGTTGGTCAACGCGAGGTGAAAATCTGAAGCAGAGCTAATAGTAGCTGTGAGCAAAGTGCCTGGTGTTCTCCTGTGCGTCCTCACACATAGAAGCAGTAATTGTCACTCTGCAGACATGCGTCATTTAATCATTGGTTTTTGGTTACG
The DNA here is from genome assembly GCA_036023855.1 of Gadopsis marmoratus. Lineage (NCBI taxonomy): Eukaryota > Metazoa > Chordata > Actinopteri > Centrarchiformes > Percichthyidae > Gadopsis > Gadopsis marmoratus. Next base: position 7,251 of record JAVQJF010093819.1, read on the forward strand.
TCCTAGAATAGTTGCTTTACAAACAGTCATTCAGGGAAAATCACAAATAGTTCAGAATGAAGGGCTGCAGTGGGAGTGAAGAGAGACACAAATGAGAGGAAGTTCCTGGTGGATGACCTGTAATTTCACAGATGAGGAGCATCTTTGTGTCACACTAGCTCTTCTTAATCATGTATCTGCTCATAAATATGTCTGCCGGGAAGCAGTGGTGTCTCCTCTCATGGCAGAGAAGCATTACTCAGGTCTTTTCATGTCCTTTTGTTGTTGTCGGATGTTGTTTCGCCGGATGGAGCCACAAGGAATATGCCACACTGTTGGACTCCAAAATAACTTTTGTATTTTTCTTTTTTTTTTTTTTTTTATCTTTCATAGCTAGCAGCTGATCCGCACACTGAAAAACTATCTTTGTGCTTCCTATGTGGCTGGAAAAGACAACTATTTCAGTGCATTAAATATACAATTTTTCTTCCAATACTGTACATTTCAAAATAAAAAGACATTTATTTACAAATTTGATTCAATTCAAAACACATGTACAAACCAAATTACATAAAAAGTATTTTTTAGATGAGAAACACTGTGATTGCACTTTGGGAAGGCTCCACATATGTATATATATATATCGCGTGCACGGGGTGCGAAGTACTGGAGGCAGGGAAAGGACCCAAATGCAGACGGGAACAGTTAAATGGTTTATTTGTACTTTGTTTGCTTAAGTCAATTAGAAGCAGCTTAGAAGCAGGTACTGGTAGGCAGCAACAGGGACAGGAGCACAAGAACCATACACAGGGCAAAACCGGACCACAGAACCTAAACACCAGGCGAGCAGCATGACTCGACAGCAGAACAAAGAAAGGGGACCAGTATATATAATGAAGTTGCTAACGAGGGATTCGGGGCAGGTGAGTAATGGGGCGCAGGTGCGGATTATCAATGAGACACGAGGGCAGGAAGCCGTTGGGTGGCTCTGTGAACCTGATCCGGACTGTGGCTCGTCGTGCTCGTTTGCTGCGCGCTTGCTGCTGCGGCAGGCCTTGACCCAGCATCCATCTGGGCCCGGATCCCCCTCTGCCTTCCTGGGCTGCAGCTGGGGCGCACACACGCGTCAAGACGCAAACGCACGCAGACTGACACAGAGCGATAGCAGGCGCACACTGATCTCCCAAAAACACGCTTACTCACACACAGCCGTGAGTGCACCGCACACATGCAAACATTCACAGATATGCCTACATGTGGAGGCGTAGTCCCACAGAACACTGTGCTTTTCATTGCAAAGTGTTTCATTATTTCTCATAATTATGGCTTATTATGCCAAAAATATGAGAATTCACTAAGATGCGTATTTTAGCATTATTCGTGTAATTATGACATACTCTCTCAGAATTTTGACATATGTCACAAGCAAAGCTTCTTTTTTTCATTATTAGCAGTTTTTCTACACAATTACAGATATTCTCTGTTTTTTCATTCTTCTTATGAGTCATATTTCTAAGACTTTTTTCTCTCATTTCGCTTCTAATAACATATGATACGATGAGAGAGAAAAAAACTAACATAATAATGAAAAATACTTTGGTGTATATGGTGGCCACATATACAGATAACATAGCTCCAATCCTGCTTTCAGTCCTGAATCAATATTAAATTAAAACCTTGTAGATCTTCACGAAACTGGAGCCTTTTAGTATTACACTTCTGTAAGCTTTGGCGACTTGCAAGAGACAGATTTATAAAAGGAAAGGATGGTCAAAGTCAAACAGCAGAGGTTGGGATATTCTGTTTAGCCTGTTTTCACAGGCAGTGTATTTGTCGTCTTGATGGGTAAACTGACTTTTACATGTAAAATCTGTGAAGTAACCCTTTAACATGACAAATTTGGAGATCACTGCACTTCACCTCCTTAACCTATAGACTACTGACGTGGCCTTATTTTGTGAAATTATGCATATGTCACTGATTTCCTGGTTTAATGTTGAGCACATAGTGACACATAATGACCCTGTTTGCTGTCGTATCTGCAGGTCTGTGTTTTCCCAACCCCAATTCTGAAAACGTTGTGTAATTGTCCTCACAGGAATCCCGCGGGGCCCCTGGGACCTCCAATTAGACACACAGTCAGACACTCTTACATACATCCGCACTCACAGATGCACACAAACACACAGCTGTGTAGTAGTTTTCCTGTTTTCCACGGTGAACGCGAGGGCGGTCAGGCTGAAATGGAAATGAAAGCGAGCGGGTTCGGCGGGCAGACGGCGGGCGGTTCCAGCTGCATGACTTCAGTAAAGCAATCCTCCGTCACACACGCTGAAGCTCTGACGTGCCGACAGCCGTGATGAGGCCCTGAAACAGATATTACACATCTATTACACATGTGAGCAGACCCATACGCATGCACTAAAACACACTTTTACACATGTCTCTCCCTCACATATGCAGACGCACATGGGAAGAGCGAGGACCAGTAGAACTATATGCAGAAATGGCCAAGGTTTGGGGTTAAATGGAAAATGGTTCACTGTGCGTACAGCCAGCGTAAATTGAGCTGATTAGAAAAATTTTGACGTTACCCACCAACCAAACAGAAACAGAAAAGGTTCTTATTTTTTTAATGACTCTAACGGTAAATTATCAAATAGTGGCTTTTATTTACATAAACTGCAGGTAGCTATTCGATCGGCCCAATAGCTATTGCTATTGGATTAGTCATGACTGACTAAGTGTAAATTGGGTCTTAGACAACAACAACCTTCTATGACAGGGAGCCATATAAGCTGCATCAAGCTGCGTCTAATCAGACAAGACTTGTTTGCAGGATAAATTAATTGTTGGTTTTAGTGACGTCAGGGGAAAACATAGAATTATTCCAGACTTGTTTTGCTTTACTTTATTGGTATCAGATTACTACATTAATCACATTACATTACACAGTCCCAATATATCATTCTTGCACACATATATACATACAATATATGAGCATACGTACATTTGCATATACATACATATGCACATGCACCCCTCTAACGTGTATCTACACACTCATTTCTACCATTATTTCCATGATTTCAATTTACATGCCACAATCATTTAGGCCATCTTATTTTAAAATAGTCAACGTTGGCGCAAACCTTCTCTGTGCTTTTGATATGCTCCCAATTCTTCTTTCTCACAAAAACATTTACATGTATCTTTGCAGAAGCATATGTAAGCCTGGAGCCCACATTGTGTGGGATACTTGAGCGAGCCCACTACCGTATAATGAAACCAATAACTGTATAATAGTAATAACTAATAGCTGACCGGTAAACATCCCCTCTGATACTGGGAGGTTTGGGGTTTGACTCCCAGTGAAGTCATAGCAAATCATGACACAATGCCTGTTTTCTCCACTTTAAAAGGGATGCCCGTTTAGTTCTGCATGCTGTAGATTTGGCTGTTGGCATTGTGGTTCTAAAACCAGATGAAACCTTTGTGATTGCTGTGGGAAAATAGAGCAGAACTCCTGTCACGTAATCATCCATCCAACCATCCTGTCAGCGTGTCCTGCAGCTTCTGCCTGTTACCTCCCTGCAAGCTGCTCTGGATTAAAACATCAGATGTCAAAAATATAAAATGTCTCCTCCATGAAAGCCATTATATTGCAGCTAGTTTTTGCAAACGGCAGCAGCCCAGGTGTAATTTCCTCAGATGTGTTCACCTGAAGCAGCTTCCTGAAACAGAATACAGAGAGTTTCACATCTGTAAGTAGAGCAAATACCACCGACCTTGCCTTCGCTCGCTCCTGCTTTTAAATGAGAGTAAATTAGGTGTTATAATGTTGCGGCTGTTTTCAGTGGCTGCTGAGAACACACACACACACACACACACACACATATTTGTACACATCCGTCAGATTGCTGATATTTGGTCAGACAGATTATTCAGTGTTCTAGCTCTTAATCAGTCATCAAGTTCAAGGGGAAGCAGGCAATATATGCAAACACACACATGCATAAGCTAACTGGATAACAAGGTCACATTTGGAGATCAGGATTTACTTTGGCCCGTGTTGCCGGTCTTTAATGATTAAATCATCTATTGGTTCAGGTTTTGGATACTGTGTTAGCACATATCTGTGGGCGAGGGAGTGACGCCAGCTTCCACTAATGTCTTCTCATTTTGAAGGCGATTTTTGCTGGCTGAACTGAATTTTATCGGCTGTAGCTACCAAGCCACTTGCTGTGAGTTGGTTAGAAACTCTATTTCTGACTCTTTCATGTCTTTCAGCTGACTTATTTGAGCATAGGAAGCCTGCAGAATGGGTTCTTAAATATGCATTCATTGGCCACATACATAATACAGTGCTAGCTTAGCATAAATAAGTTGCAGAAAAAGACTAAAACTGACAGATGACCGAATGATGAAACATGAGGTAGATCACGAAAATGAAGGATTGCAGGGTAGATCTAGTTATTCCTAGGATTAAGGTACATTATAAAACTAAATCTAAGTTGAGATTATTATTGCTCACTAGCATAAACTCAGTCAGATTCAGATGTTTCAAGTTTGCAAGATAAAAGGCTTTATGGAGGATGGTTTGTCAAATGTAATGTAGTCCAATAAAGAGCAATAAAGAGCCTCTTGTAGCACTTGGCACTTTCTCAAACTTAGATGTCCCAGTCTTGAACGTGACCTGCATGGATTTGGGGTTTACTACTGTAGGTAATGACATAGTTAGCCAGCCATGGTAGCGTTAGTGGCTTATAATAGAGCACCCAAACACACAGTTTAATCCAGTCCTTTTGTTTGTATTATTATATTTGAGTCAATAAATCAACTACCCAACAAGTTCATTCAAGAGTCAAGATGTGCTTTATTGTCCCACATGGTAGGAAATTCAGACTGGGCTTCCACTCATGCTGCATCCATCAAAAACATTCCACATACATAAAAGACAGGGCAACACAGCTACAGGGAACCAGAAACATATTCATCCCCAGCTCCTCCTGTCCACATGTCGAAGCGTCCTTGGGCAAGACGCTGAACCCTAAGCTGCTCTCGGTGGAGGCCAGGAGACTTTACATTGGTGTGTGATTGAGACCAGTCTGTGAAGTCTATGGTTACGACCCTTTGTTAACCCTGATCCCCTGTGATTACCTGAGGAAACGACAGGGGCGAGACGGACAGCAGCGAAACCATCCACTACACACTATCCGTGATCCCCTGGCACGTAACACTATTTACCATCCATTTAATAAAACATTCAGTAAAAAACACACACACGCAGATGTTAAATAAAAACCTATGGTAGAAATATCAATAAATAAGTAAAAAAAAAAACCCATTCATCTTGTATGTGTGCGCATGTTTGAGGCCTTTATGTATGAACCTTGGCATTTGCCTACTGTTCTTGTGTGTGTGTGTGTGTGTGTGTGTTTGTTATCAAGATTTCTAAAATTCCTAAATGAAGCCAGAGAAACACACTGCATTGCATAATATCAGGGTTAGGGGTGCAGGCAGCAGAGGGGAAAAAGACCCAGATGCAGACAGCACAGACTGGCGGGAGCCGTTTTAACGATTTATTAGGAAGAACAAAAGGACATTTGCAAACAGGTAAGGCTGGTGGGGTAGGTACATCCAAATACAGAACACAAGGAACATCCACAGGGCAAAAACAGAAACATCAAGGCAGTCCCAAAAACAGCGAAAGGTCCACAGAAACAGAGTACCAACAGGATGCAAATCAAACAGGAGCAATGAACCGACATGACACAAGGCAAAGTAGACGGGGACTGACGAGGGAACAAGAGACAGGTGAACACAAGCAAACAGGTGAATGAAATCAACACGGGAGGGAGGCTAACAAGAACAGGAAACCAGACCAAATAAGGCGGGAAACAAACAAAGACAGGAACACCTTCAAAACAACGCTGGAAACACAGAAGAACAATCCACAAGACGTGACACATAAAAGCAGTGATGAATCGCACAAATCGACCAAAAAGGTTGAATCAAACCTGAGTTTCTCTCAGTCAACATTGGCTTCGCTTCATGTTAACGAAAGACGGAAAATATGGCGTCTGACTTTGGTAATAGTGCAGTCTTGAGGAATTACACTACAGGGAAAACAAGGGGAAACTCAGGCAAATTGAGTTTGTCTGTGTGATTTCTAGTTGCTTTGGTGGGCTGTTGGGGGGGGGACGACTGTGGGAGGTGGGGGAGACAGGGGGTTCATAGCCAAAGAGACAGTCATTATTTTTCACGCCACTGGGAATAAATGAGCGCTGTCAGGCTGACTAATGACTGGGTCTCTGCTGCGGTGGAATCAGTAGAAAGTCTCCGTCTACCCGATGTCAGTCATTTTCTGATGGACCCCAGCGCTGATGGATTGTAGGATCTGGCTCTGATTACACGCAACACTGGCATCCACTCATCCCACGATCCCTTTGTTATTTTGGAAACGGGTAATAAACACACACACACACACACACACACACACACACACACACAGCAGACATACATGCATTCACGCACACTCGTGTAGATGCATGCACTCGCTCTGCAGTCTTCATCAGTTCTGACACTTTGCTCAGACCTCAGCTCAGGCGGAGGCTGCATGGCGGAAACCCCCCGAACACACAGCACGTATGGTTCCCAGGAAACTGCACACAAAGCTCTCAGTTACACTTTTTGTTCATCGTGCTAACGGCTAATAGTGGCTTTGAAGTACACTCTAATGACATGAACAATGCATGTGTGCTCTGCCTCCAGAAATACTCATGTTGCGGCGTTCAGACTGAGCAGACGCTTTTGCTGTGACTTTTTTTATTTTGTGGCACTTCGCTATGATCACACTAGGAGCGGGGGACATCTTCCTCGTGACGGGAAGCAACACGCATGTGGGAAACGTGGCTGTAATTTTGAGAACTATTTACGACAGCACTGGAGTGAGCAAGAAACGTATACTCAGTTATACTTTAATGTGAAGTGTTGGGTCATCAGAAATACAAAAAACACATTTTCTTGCCTGCATCTAAACCATGCAAACTCGCAGGCTTTGAGACATCTGCTGCCAGAGAGATTCTTTGCTCCACCCTAATATGACGGAGGTGAACAGAGCACAATGTTTGTGCCGTTTACACTGAAAACTTTAATACATTAATAAAACAAATCAACCCCATTACTCTGAATAATCTGCATACTTTGATGTGAACAGTTCTCATACAGGCTATTTCTAAGGTTCAGAGTAGCTTTAATGAAAGCTTTCGAAATTGTGTTCTGCAGATTCTTCAGAGTAACTGGAACATTGTTTATGAAATGCTCCTTTTATTGCTTTGAATGCTGCAATGAATGCAGGTCAGTGTTGCTTCCTCTAACTTGTCAAATAAACCTTCTGAAATTAAAACTAACTGACTGTTTTCAGCTACTTCGGCAAAGGTTTACGTTGAGCTTAGGAACTAAATGAAAGAAATAGCAGCGTCTAGGCTACTCACATAAAAACACAAGTTTAGGTTTTAGACCTTTGACTTAACAAACACAGGTGCACAATTAATAATGTCTCCACCTCCAGCACATAAAGCTTATTGGGAATATAGTGATCAGTAATTTGATTACCAGCCCTTCCACCTGTATGAAAAGTCCATGTTTGTGGTCAACTCACATGCTGTAGTAGAGTGCATTAACTGTATGTACTTTTAAATGTTGATTCAAAACTCAATCAAATGAAACAACTGCACTTTTATTAACAACAGTAACACTACTGACAGCAGAGGAAGTGTCCTGTTGATTTGTTTCACCCACCCACCCACACACACACACACCCACACACACACACACACACACACACACACACACACACACACACACACACACACACACACTCACACACCTCTCCTTTCAACACTACAACAGGCAAAAAGACAAGGTGCTGAAATAGGCCGCCTCCCTGAAGGACCCCACAGCCC
>JAVQJF010093823.1:0-22127 GCA_036023855.1 Gadopsis marmoratus
TGATCCGACACTGTATTGGGCGTTTAGTTTTTACCCCCCGCGCGCGCGCCCAGACACACACCCGCACCCACACACACACGCAATTGCAATGCGCGAGCGAGCGAGCGCGAGAGAGAGAGAGAGAGAGAGAGAGACCGTGGAGAAAAACCCTTTTTTTTTCTTCCCCCGTGCGCTTCTCGATGTCCTAGCTTGAATATCTCGGACGCAGCGACTCGGTCGTTACCTTGTGGGACTCCTCTTGTCGCCCATGCCAGACCAGGGTTTATCTGGAGGTGCTGAGACGAGCAGAAGTCGCGTTATTTCCGATAATTTTAGCAAAGAAGCGATGCGCCCGTGCCGCTCGGCTTCCAGCTGTCGTGGAAACTCCGCTTGGGAAATGGTCACGTGACGCGCGTTGGCCAACCAGAGGCCGGGTTACATCCCGAGGCTGACATTCCTCTTGATGAATCAATACCGCCTTCACGTACCCGCTGTAAACGCGTACTTCCGTTCACTGAGGTTATTAAATATACATTATTTGGTTATTATGACAACCATGACCCGTTAGCACGCCGGTCTTCAGCTGACTCTAATGCACAGCCGCGTGTGTACGCAGGTTTTTATTTTACTCAAAACAACTACAGAGCTCTGATTCCACTCATTTGCTGTGAAACGATACTGACAAAAACACCGTCTCATACCGTGTTTGATTTAAATGTCATTGGCAGATGCATGATTCACCTCGGATACAAACGACAGAGCAGGAAATGCGGGCAATTGCTCAAAAGCTTAAACAAAAAGAATGGGAAACAGGCATTGGGTGCGCATTTACATTACATATTACGATTACACACGCAACTAATATTTTAAACCTAGCCGTCGCGCATAAAAGAAACTGCAGCAATTACCTCTTTAGCCATTCTCCTTGTCATGAGCCTTATAGTTGTTATATTTCTGACGGCACTTGAATGCAACGAAAGCCTTAGTAGCTAATGTTGCGTCTACAGCAATGTGTTAGCGCCGCTCACATCGGCGCACAGTGCAGGGAATCCTTTCATTTCCCTGCATCCTTGCGTTTGACTCGCAGACGGCAGCAATGCCGCAGCAGTTTATATCACAGGCGCACAAAGCATCGGGGGAATCCCTCGCTTTATCTGCGTACCACTGTACCGTGACTTTAATTACACGTGCTGGTTGTCAAAAAAAACCCCAAAACCTTTTCATACCAAGGACAACCAACTGGATTCTCCATTATCTCCCGACGATGGGATTTTACTGCAGGGAATCCCCAGCTGCTGCAGTACGAAGGAGTCACATACACCGTCGACGACGCTGCAAGTGCTTCGGAATTGCTCGTTGCAATTTTGAAAATCGTTTAATCATTTTGATTCAAGTAGAAAAATGAGCAACATCTTGTTTTCTTTTTATGTTAAATTTCAAATAACGTAAATTTTGTATTTTGTTTTCATTTGTAATCATTTTGCCTGTTGGCCATATAAAATGACACCTTATGCTCAACTGTCACATTTGTCACAATTGTTTTACATTTCATGGCAAAATGATTCCTATCTAAAAAAATAATCCAACCAGTAAATTGATCAATGATTAAAAGAAAATAGAACATTTCAGCATCAGTTGTGTTAAGTTCCCTATTTCCACCTTTTTCTCTTCAGCATGCGGTTGCTGACAATTCATTTGGTTAGTCATTAAGAAACAAGGTTTTATTGGCAGTCATAGAAAACCACCACACACACTAAATAAAATAAAAACAAGAACAATTACACGGTATTTCTAGAAACATAAAAATGCCTCAGTCCAACTTTAGCAGTGTAAATGGAAGTGTGTTTTGTAACGTCCCCGCTATAAAACAATACAAATTTTCAAAAATAAAGCCATTTTTGACAAACAACATTTTGGAGATGTCCAAACTGTGTGTAATTCTTAGTCATCACTGAGCTCCTCCTCATCACTGAAGTATGCACTCTTTTTGATCCTTGGCTTCTTAGAGTCTGAGGATGTTGAAGCGTGAGCACCGTCCTCTTGAGACAAAAGTACCTGCTTCCTCCTTGTGTCCTCCTCTTCCTCGATACGGGCTTGCTGCAAGGACACAAAAGGCGGAAGAAATGTGACAATGCTCAAAGATAATAAATCAAATGTTTAAAACGCAGTTAATTCCACTTCCACAGTGTTTTTGCTTAGTAAGCAGTTATTCCTATTACCCCCTTGCTTTCCTCTGTTTTTGAGGCAGTATGTTTAGGTCACAAGGACACACAAAAGGGTACATTCTGCATACTTGCCTGAAAAGCAATGGCTTGGCTCAGGCTATCTAAGGTTGGGTCTTCTCCCTCTTCTTCACTTTCTTCTTCTTCTTCTTCACTATACAGAAAAAAAAAGATGTACTAATTACAAAAACGTGACCATCAATTATACAAAATCTCACGACATTGGCTATAAAATACTTCTTACACATGCTCAGGTTGTTGAGCCTTTTTCTTCTTTTTCTTTTCTTTCTTCTTTGGAGGTTCCCTCTCTCCCAGAATGTTTTTGGGGCATGCGTAGCTCAGATGACCTGTATCCTGTGATGCGATAACATGAAAAAAAGATTATACTTGCAATTGTAATTCAATCAGATTTGACAATCTCGCAGTTAAATATGCACTGACCCCACATTCGTAACATTTAGTCTTGTCCGTGTAGTTCCGTCTCCTTATAAACTCAGTTGCCCGCCCATTGTCTATGGCAATGCTCGCTTTCACTGTTCTGCCAAACAACTGGGAGACAAAGACAATTACAACTCTGACAAGTGAATATACTACATTATAGAGACATTGCTGACAAGAAGGAGGACAAGGAGACTGCAGTTTATGCTCAGTGTCTTACATTATGTGAAAACATATGGCCTTGGTGTGAAATAGACTCACATTTTTGTTGTTCACTGCTCTTGCACAGTTATGAGCGGACTCTCTGTCCAGAAAGAGAACAAACGCCACCCCTTTACTCTGGCGAGTGTCTTTATCCTTAACGATTGTAACCCTGCAATACGCACAACTGTTATTAATACCTTTTTTTAGTACCATCATTACATTAGATTACTACAGGCAAGTATTCAGAGCCTGTAAGTGATGGTCGTGGGCTATGTATCCCTTGCCTACTTTGCTTGGTTTACACACTGTTGTAGAACGTGAAAACTAAATTGTGACAGAGCCATTACTTACTTTACAACTTTTCCATATTTGGTGAATAGCTGAAATGAGACAAAGTGATCTGTTTCAGTGAGGAAGTTGCTTGGACTCGAGGACCACAGTGGACTCTTTTGTAAACGAAAAGCATCGTTAACTTTACTTCCCAACACTGATAAACAGGTGTTTATCGCTAACTTACCTTGTGTAGGTCATTGTTGGTCAGTGAGAATGGTAGGTTAGACACATACACAGTGCTTTTGCTTGGTGCCAAACCCCCGCTCATGCTGGACGCATGTGACACGCTGGAATTCAAAATACGACAGCTACATGATCATAACAAGTGTACTGGTACTACAAAATACGACAGCTACATGATCATAACAAGTGTACTGGTACCAGGTACTGCTGGCTTGGTGGACTTACTAAAAGTAAGCAGCGTTATACGGTTTAACGTTACTTCAAGGAGCTGAGTACATTAACCAAATGACTTACCAACACAGCCTCCACCGTTTAGAAAAACATCCAAATAGGTATAAAATGTCAGGTTTTTGTGTATTTGCGTGCAGCTAATGTTTAGCTAACAGAAACAAACGCCATGAAGGTAACGTCGCAACTTGATGACGTATACGTATCCCTCGTCCAATGAAACGGCCGTTGTTCACGTAGCCAGCTAGCTAACGGGGAAGGCTAGGCTAACTAAACGATAGAGGAAGGTGAGATTGTTTTGCTATTTGCGTGAAATAAATGACCATTACTGTGGGTTATTTAACGCCTGTTTATCTATAAAATGGCACACATTGCCGTAAATATTGGTGCGTCATTATCGATTAGTTAACTTGCCCTCAGATTAAATGGAACGTGCGGATATTTGCAGCATACATGGAGGATAGCTAATTAGCAATGCTAGCGGTCCGTTCTACAATAACCTGGATACAGTAGTTCGTAATGAATTCACCATCACAGAAAATGTTGTAATGGTATTTGTAACTTGTCGGTCGGGTGCCATTAAGCTAGTGTTATGTTGATTATGGTGTTGGTCAAATGGACAGTCAGCTGTTAGCTCATATCTCATGCTCAAACATTTCTCCCCATCTTATCGAATTTCGTACTTTGTTGCACTTCGGGTTTTGATTTTCCGCATAACTGACAAAAGAGACGTCTCACTTTTTTTCCCCCTTTCTTATATAATACACACTCTTTCCAAAACAGTTCGCCTGTCAAACGTGGCCCAGGTGTATAGTCTTAACACTGTTTTAAAAATCTTTTTACAGATTGCGTTGAAGATCTTATTTCTCTATATCACCCCGGTTCACAGAAGTCCTTGAGTCCAAAAGTAAGTTAGGAACTAACAGTTTTCTTTACAGTGCATTCATGTAACACCAAGCGAGACATGCCACTCGTGCATAAATAGATCTGAAAATAGAAAAACAGGATTGTATGTCACAAAATCTCTCGAGTGGCACATGCAAGAACAATATGGGACAACATTCGGAGCATTTTATATCTTGTTGAAGTATTTTTGCAAGAGCGGTCTGCACCTGACTGAGGCCAAAACCAAAATGCTTTCAGATATGTAAAAACGCAACATTTTCCAGTCCCATGGTTGTCTTCGAATTAAATATGGACTATATTTCTGTTTTCTTTGCATATCTAGTCATGATGTGTTTTACTGGAATATTGCTCCCCAAAGACGTTTGTTGAACTTCCCAAGACACCGCCAATGAATACAGACACCGGTTGTCATTATTCATTTTGTGGAACCACATTCGCACAATTAAATGCGCAGTACATACAGTACCTTTCTCTCCTTTCCTATTGCAGTGACGTACAGGAGAGACAGGAGTATACGAGAGGTGTACGACGAACGCTTTCCAACAGAGAGAGCGGTGAGTGTCACGTCACAGTCTCCTTTCATTTCTTGATGTCACATATGACCTTGTATCGCATTCAAAAGTGTGCACATGAAAATACAAGTTGGAGGACTTCTTTGTCTTCCAAGCACAGGGTACCTGTGGAGTCTTGAAAAGTATTAAATCAGTTTAGCAAAATTTAAGACCCCTAAGAAGTATTGAAACGTCTTAATAGGTATTAATAAAGTTATTCAACTGAATATAAGGAACCATATGTCCCATCAGTATGGATGGCCCCAATGTAAACTTGAAGTTAGTGGATCTCTATGGAGGTGCTCAGCTGGTCCTTGTTGGAAGCTGCGTTCTTCACACCCTCCACAACGCAGTAAAGGCAGGCTGTACAATGTGGAAGCTGGAAAAGCTACTGAGAGGAACGCGCTTCCACAATGTACCTGTGAGGAGAGAGGACTTCACTAGCCTGACTGGGTCCTCCTGCTTCCCGCTACCGTTTTGTGGCCACAGATGGATTTGTTAGGCCGAATGTTTTTGTTAATGTGAGTGAATGATTGTGTGTGTCTGTCTAGGCCTATATGATTTGATATCATTTATGGCCAATGTTGTATTTCTTAGGCCAAATATAAATGTTAATGTGAGTGAGAAAGTGTGACAATTATTACTTTTAATAAACCTTGCCTTTGGGTTCGTAACTACTTTATTCTCTTGAGTTTTGTTCCCTCCTGGCCAGTCTGAATTATGTCAAACTAAGACTGTTTTGCAATCATAAAAATTCATGCACGGGTATAGTTCTGTAACTAAGTTATGTTATGGTGTGTTGCTGATAACCAGTTACGACTTGTGGCATTGCGGTCTTAAAATATGTTGAAACGGTCTTGAAAATGGTCTTTAAAAGTATGGAATTCAACTTCAGGATTCCTGCATATACCTTGAAGCAGCAATAACTGTTTTTTAACAACAAGTTTGAACTGAAAATGTAACATCATAAAATGTGCCCATCCTGGTAGGGTCCTTACCCACGGGCAGCTGGAGCAGTGGAGAGGAGGGGCCCCTTTGGCAGGCCAGAGGACGATTATGGCCGCGGCGGGTACGAATACGAAGGCGGTATGCGCTTTTTCCCAAACGGAGGGGGCCCACGAAGTTACCATGAAGATCAGAGGGGCTACCATGGTGACAATCTTCATTTCCCTGCTGAACGCCGAGCTGGTCCTCCTTCAAGGAGGGTGAGAGCATGAATATTATACAATTAACACTGTTGTGTAGCTTATTATATCCACAGGGTTCTCAAAAAGCATTCAAATGCATTAAATCAGTTTAGCAAAAATTAAGACCCTTAAAGTATTAAAACGTCTTAATCTGCATTTTATGAGGTATTATTTTTTTGGAACCAAGTTGCTCGTTAAACAAAATAAGAATAAAATGAAAGGACTAGGAACACGCAGAGTTTCAAACAAGACGTTGAATTACAGCAAAATTGTTTCAGAATTGAATATCGGCCAAAACGTTTACTTTGAAAGTCAGAAATATTGACAGCTGCCACTTTGCAAAGTAATGGCTAAGTCACATTAATAAACAACTGTTATCAACCACACAGATATAAGTTGTGTTTTTTTGTCATTATGTTCCCCGTCACTCATTTTTCATATATCTGTTAATCAACAATACTACTAATACTACTACATCAAAACTCTATATGATGTTGCTGTTGTTGGGTTTGTATGCATGCTCATAGTTGGCCAGCAGAGGGCACTATAGTTGAAGCTTCAAGTCAAAAATATTTACAAGCCACAGTGTGTGCTGCATTGTAGCCATTTATTATGGTATGCATGTCAGTTGCTCCTTTGACTTTGACATTCCATTATGAGGGATTTTGGTGCTGTTAAATGTTTTAGCTCTATATTTTCTACATTTTTTGTTCTACTGTTTTGTACATGGGTTTATCTTTATAATTGATTGACTAACTTGGTGTTTAATTTTATTGTATTTTTTTGATCACTTTGACTGTTGTGAATCCATGACTTACACGGCAGCTCTAGATGTATTTGAAGGTC
Source organism: Gadopsis marmoratus (assembly GCA_036023855.1). Lineage (NCBI taxonomy): Eukaryota > Metazoa > Chordata > Actinopteri > Centrarchiformes > Percichthyidae > Gadopsis > Gadopsis marmoratus. The sequence continues at coordinate 7,078 of JAVQJF010093823.1, forward strand.
AAACGCACAATTAAAATCAAAACCTTTTACATCGTTTGCAGTTTCAGACAGAGTATTTGTAACAAAGTTCCAGAACATCTGTCAGTGCCACAAAGGTCATGGATTTGATCTTTTTTGCATTTTCTTTGTTGCATAGGAGGACTATCCTTACAGAGTTCCCAGGGAAGAACCACACACAGGACGGCCATTGGAGTTTGGGTAAAGTGCCTCTGTTTGCCTTAAAGGAGCTAATATCTTTTTTTTCCAAAAAACAAATCATGTGTTTGAAATGATTGTTTACATAGCAGCAATTACAAATCATGGTCTGCTCTAACCCATGTTGGCCTGTCTCACCCTGTTCACATTTCTTGTGGTCTCAGTGCTCACCTGGGTCCACACTTTTATAGGTTAGACGACTCTTCAGTCTAGTTACAGTTCTTAGCTGTATTTAGGCTACAGATTGGGTTGCAGAAGTCGTAGTAAAACAGTAAAACCGGTGCAGTTGCATGGTGGGAAGCGCTCTTCATTCTATGTTGTTGAGAGCGTTGGTCAGGTTTTCAGGCTGCACCTGTCCTGTGCTGTTTGACAGTGCCAAAATGAATGATATATTTGGGTTTATATTTGACGGTGGGTTGAAGTTCACTTGGCTGGACAAAAGAGGTGAAATAAGATAACGCAACTTAGCATGACGCTAGATGCTCTGCAGTCAAATGATTTTTGAGTGCCATGTTATACACTATGTTTGTGTGAACTGACCACACATTTGTGTGTTTTTATTCCCTCAGCGCCCGTGCACCACCACCTCATAGTGTACGAAGCCAGGGCATCTATCCGGCGCCCAGATCACTCCCAGAGAGTGGGGAAGACACATTAGTGCAAGCCATCCTCAACCTGGACAGAGGGTACGAGCGAATGCATACTACTCTCACTGCATAGGGCATTCGTGTGCCGTCATTGCCCAAGTGTGTGCAGCTTATTCATTGTTGTGTGTGCTATAAGTGTGTTATTAGTGAAAACGGTTAGCTGCATATGTGTTTGCTGTGTGTTCTCTTTCATCCTGCTCTTACCTAACCCCCCCCCCCCCGTATGTTTTTTTTTTTTATGTGTAACCAAACGGTCGCGGCAGTTGGCCGCCCACCAAGAGCCTGGTTCTGCCTGAGGTTTCTGCCTGTTAAAAGGCAGTGTTTCCTTGCCACTGTCGCCTAGCGCTTGCTCATTGTGGAATTGTTGGGTCTGTACATATAGAGTTGGCTTGGACTTGTAGCTCAAATTGCTGAAAAACGTAATGCTGGTTCTGATAGAAAGGTGTCAGAACACACAGATCATCGCAGTTTGTTGTATTGGGGACTGGTCAGGGTGCCCATACTGTCATGACTGATCCGTGTATGTGTGTTTGAGATAATATAAAATATCAGATAAAAATATAGAACTATCAGAATTATGTAGCAATATAGTAGGAACAAATAAATATGAAGACCACAAGCACACCATTGAGAACCACAAGCATGTACACTTGAGTCACACATGTGAAGATAATGTATATTTTCAGGGGGGGGGGCAGCTTCATATGGTGGGATCCAGTCCAAAGGCTGATCTAAATAAAGTGCATTGCATGCGAGGAGTCGGCTGGAAATAATCTCTCCTTGCTGATAGGCTCCTCAGCAACACCAACCCCACTTGCGCGTGGATTGGCCTGCTGCTTTTGTCCCCCCCCCCCTCATTGGCGTTTGGTAACGATAGTTCCGTGCCATCATTTGCCCCCTGCGGTTTCAATGAATATTGTATGTGGTCTCTGGCTTCTTTGGTGCTGATCATTTGAGGAGGAAGGCGTCCTGGATGAGCACACCGGATGATGGCATTTCTCCCAGAGACCACAGCCGCTCGGCCAGGACCGTCTCCCCCCGAAAATTAAATAACGAGTGTCGAGCCGGGAGCTTACGGCTTACAGATGTTCTGCGCGAAGCTGACAGAGCTGAAGATTCCAGGAGAGTGTCCGTTCTCCAGCAGCGCCGAACGCAATGAGCTCGGAGACTTTGAGCGGCGCGCAGCTGACGCCGCGGATGTGTTGCCTATTTCTAAGGACGTGCACGGGAAGATAGGCGAGGGTCTGCCGCAGCAGAAGCCGTGCAGAGCCAAAGTTAACCTGCATACACTCGGGGAGAGCATCCGAAAATTGGCATGTCCCGAGGTGAGTTAAATATACGTTCGTTAACATTCCCCTCATGCAACTATTACAGTATGATTTGCATTGATGGAAAAAAACGTGCCTGTTTGTCCCGTTGACATAAATGTATGGTAATCCTTCCTGAGTTTTTTAATTTTTTTTATTGTAATTTGTGGGCGCTCCTGTAATCACAGCTGCTGTTTCAAGTCTTGCCAGACGATGACCTTTAACTCGCTGAACACTTTTGTCATCCAGTTTCAAAGGCTGCATACTGCCCTGCAACGAATGATGAGACTATCAGATCACACCAGGGACTCTGAAAGGTAACTAACACGTGTGGGTTTAAAAAAAAAAAAAAAAAATAACAGCTGCCACAAAGACATAAACAACAGCTAGTGCTCCTAGACTGCCACAATTACTACTACTGCTGTAAAATATAGGCCTGTACTACCACAGTATGTATTCCTAACAACAATAATGATGCTGAGATGTTTCATGCTCGTTTGGCCTTCTGTTCATTTATAACATCCCTCACAAAAGTCTCTTACTACTGATACTGATGATAACAATGAGGTGTGATGCAGACTGAGGCTGCTATTTATACCTGAAGATGGAGAGAAATCCCTCACAAATCTGCTGAAAAACACATTACCATAGAAAATGTCAAGCAAACAATGAAACATTCCCCATACCTTTCACAGTATATTCACAGTCCGATGTAGAGCTACAACAATCTTTTGATTAGCTGATCAAAGTAATCAGCAAATATGATAATTGCTTCATAGTTTCAGTAGCCCGGTTTCCAAGCAGGAACGCAAAACATTCACTGGTTGCAGCTTTTCAAATGTGAGACATGTGAGATGTTATATATTTGGTAATATATATGATATTAAACTGCAATCTTTTGGGGGTTTGGACTGTTGATCAGGCAAACAAAACATGACATTGGAAGAATTGGACTTTGCGAAATTGTAACAGGCTTTTTCCTACTATTTTAGGCAAAACAACGAATCAATTAAATAAGAAAATGTTTGTCAGATTAACTGATAATGAAAATAATAGGTAGTTGCAACTCTAATTTGATGTATTTCAGCGACTGAAGGAAAACTGTGGTCCACTGAGCACATGGTCTGAGTCTGACTTTGATATTTGTTGTTTTTCCAGTCCAACAATTTGCTGTTCAGACTATCAGAGTTGCCGCGATGAACCAGAGCATTTGGTGGAAATGATGAACATCTACTCAACCAAAACAGGTAATGTCAAATCTAAAGCTCAAACGATAAAATGTGTCATTTCTATTTAAGAATTCTGGGTATTGTGGGCTTCACTTCTTCACCTTTGTCCCTTCATGTCTCCGACAGCAATCCAGATGGAAGCTTTGAGAGTTGCTCTTGGTGAGGAGCTCTTCAACATGTGTTATGAGGAGGACGGACACATTTTGAGGGTGGTGGGGGGAGCTCTCCACGACTTCCTCAACAGCTTCAATGTCTTGTTGAAACAGAGCAGCACGCCGCCCAACCCGGGCAGAGGGGATTGTGTAAACGAACCTTCGGTGCTGTGCTTAGACAAGGATCTGGGTCTGCTCACTGTCTATTTCTTCAACCCGAGCCCGACTACTGAGCTCTTCTTCCCTGGAGTCGTCAAAGCTGCTGCCCGCCTGCTGTATCACACCACTGTGGATGTGTTGATGGACCCCCCCAGTTCTAAAGACAGCATCTTGCAGTCCAGCCCACAGCCCAGTCTTCTGTACACAGTTGTAGTTAAGGATGCTAAAAGTCTGAGCCCCAGTCCTCTGCGGGCTACCTCAGCTGGGACCCTTCCTACATCTCTCTTCTCCACCATCTTCCCTTTTCACCTGATACTGGACCAGGACTTGGTTCTGGTACAAATAGGACACGGGCTCCAAAAGAGACTGACAAGGAAAGATGGACTGAGGCGGTCTGCGACCTTCCAAGAACACTTCTCTATTGTATCCCCCCAGATCAAATGTACCTTTCAGGGTATTCTGACCATGCTAAACACACAGTTTATCATTCGGATCAAGATCAAGCATGGAGTCTCCACCACAGATAACACAGGGAAGGTATGTCGACATATCTGGGAGATTTAGCGTGAAAGCGGAATCACTGCCTAATGAGGCAGAAAAGGTCTTCCGGTCATAAATAAGAGAGAGAGAGAAAAATATCCGACTGTAATAAGCAGTCAAGCTTATTAGTGGTGGACTTAAGCGGACTTGGCCTTAGGTAAAGATCAACATTATACCCCCAGCGGAGATCATAAGCAAATGTCAAACCATTTTATCCATCAAAGACACAGCTCGTGCTATTTATGGGTGCACAGCAATAGATTGCCACGACGAGAAAAGAAAATTAAAGTTATCAGTGAGTAAATGTTGCTGTGGTTTTATGACTGACATTCAGTCAGAGATGCTTCCACTTACAAAAAGACTAGTCTTCAAGTGGTAGTTTTACTGTTAGCACAGTCAAAATAAAATTGTGAGTGGGTGAGCATAAAGAAAGTGTCTCAGTCTCTTTCTCTCTGGGAGTCATGACGTACTACTCAGCTGGCCTGTCCGCTGCACAAACATGACTGAAATGTCAACATAAGTGGCACCTTCAACACTAATCACGACACAAATTTCAAATTCTCCCATAGCTGTATCTTTGACTTATAGCTATTGCTCTTATAATCGTTAAGAAGACTAACAGTTTACGGCCATGCCTGTGGCACTGTGAGGCTCTAAAAAGGAAAACAAACTGTTAGGGTGCTAAAAATATTTTTTACTCTTAGGCAGTCGTGGTGTGAAGTATTATCTGGCACGAGGGTGTTGTCAGAATAACAAAAAAGAAGTTGGAAGGTAGGAAGTATGTTCTCAAAATAGTCTTTGGTTTTAATACGGAACCTTAATATTCTTCCAGTTATTACATTAGTAGTTATTTCATTGCTCATGTTTTATCTCAGTATAGTGTGTTAGCATTTGCTAACATACAAAGATGATGTTTAGCAGGTATAATTTTAACCAAAATGAAATACATTCCCAGCTGAGGGTGATGGGAATGTATTTCATTTTGAAGGTATTTAGTCACAAACTGAAGTACTGAACAAATTAAAATTTTGGCCTCATGGTGGCGCTACAGGAAAGTCAGAAAGTCACCAAAGAAGGTTTCATCCTCTGGAAACCATGCATGTCTATACAACAATTCTCCCAATAGTTGTTGAGATATTTTGAGTGAAATGTATTTAGGTTAGATTTTCTTTAGGTTTTTGAATTCCTGTTCAACCGGAACAGCTTTTTGACTTTGTTTACTGTTGTGGCTGACAGACAGCGGCACATAAATACCACGCAAATGTTCAAATGTCCTTATATGTCTTGAGGCAGTTTATGTATTTATGTAATGAATATTTAGAAAAGCACAGATGCCACTGAGAGAAAAAAACCATTACTTTTCCTTTTTTGGCTGTGGGACAGAGCTTTGTTCCAGGATGTAGCCTACACAGTAATCCCAATCCATCTTCTTTCATTTAGCTACATGATTCCAACTAACTAAAATTAACTTTTCTCATCTTATTCTCCTTTCCAGCTCATGGACCTTAAAGGTCAGATGATCTACGTTTCAGAGTCCAATGCCATCTTGTTCTTGGGCTCACCGTGTGTTGACAAGCTGGAGGAGCTAACAGGCCGTGGCCTCTACCTGTCAGATATCCCTATTCATAATGCGCTGCGAGACGTAGTGCTGGTTGGTGAACAGGCCAAAGCACAGGACGGCTTGAAGAAGCGGCTGGGGAAGGCCAAGGCAGCCTTGGAGCATGCTCACCAAGCACTGGAGGAGGAGAAGAAGAAGACGGTGGACCTCCTCTTCTCCATCTTCCCCGGCACTGTGGCACAGCAGCTGTGGCAGGGCCAAACGGTTCAGGCCAAGAAGTTTGAGCGAGTTACAATGCTCTTCTCTGACATTGTGGGCTTCACGGCTGTTTGTGCACGCTGTACCCCGATGCAAGTGATCACCATGCTCAATGAGTTGTACACCAGGTTTGACCACCAATGTGGAGAGCTTGATGTTTATAAGGTAGGTCAATGGAACACAAGAGCATTGTGCTGGGCATTGGTTTGATTTGCTAGAACTGGTGACAAAGTTAACACTGCAGCCTATGCTTAAATTAGTCTTTTTTACCTGTAGCAACTGCTGAGTTGACAATTCATGAGACATTTCAGAGGTAGCTGACACACAGTATTGTCACAAAATGTTAAAATGCAAACAAACCATTTAGGTTTCAGTATCAAACATCAGGAAATTAGCATCATTAGCAGGTGAACGATCCTGGCATTTATGTTTCTCATGGAAAAGTGTAAATGACATGCTACATGTCTCAGATTTGACATCCCAGTTTGAATACAATTTATGTGACAATATTTTTAGATATTTTACTACATTGAAATGACATTTTCACCCTTGTAAATAGTATTTCTTGGCTTAAAAATGTAAATTTCTACTAAATATGTTGCCCATTAGTTCTCATCAAGCAACACCGTAGCAAGAGTATTTAAAGAATTCCCAACATTTCAGATTTTATTTATCCATTTAACAGTTATATTTTCTGTAAATTTGATCTCCCAAAATGATATTCCAAAGCGGTCTCTACACTGCCAGGTATGTAACTGAAATGAAGAATACAAAATCTCTATTAATTTCAAGTCTTTTGAGATTATGATATTATCCTCAACTTCCCAGAAGTATTGTAAAGTACATGACCTCAGTGTCCTCAGTGATACAGTAGCTACGGTCGTGCCTGTGGCTCACTAAATCTGCCTTTTTTATATCAAAGTGTTAAGAACACTAAAATATGTAACTGCAGTAGCTCACAGATACAACAACAGATGCACCTTTCTGTCCTTTGACAAATAAATAATTTAGCACATCAGGTAGCATGGGATGACGTCAAATATATGTACTTTTATTTAACAAAATGATACACTATTCCTCAACAAGTTCAAAAGACAGACTGAGACTATAGCTCAACCAACTACCCTGGTGTCTGCCAAAGGCTGCTAATCTACAGGGAGGGTTGGATAATGTAATCAAAGTGTCACGGAAGCATAACAGAGAGCGCAGCATGTTTGACATATATCTCGTAAAACGCTAGGAAGTCAGAGGTTCCCTCAGGACCTTGTTTCCACTCCACATGTGAGCCTAAAAATAGTTCCACTTTGTCTCTGCCACATAGCTGTTGAGTGCGGTCCAGATTTACACAAAGAAGAAGAAAAAACACTTGTGGACTTCTTAATATGACCAGGGATCAAGTATTATTACAATTTAAGTTTTATTACTCCTCAGGTTTTTGCCGTTTGTCTTCTACTGCAAGATGGCGCGCAAGTCAGACTGTAAAGAGATTTTGATGAATATCTACTTCATTGGTTCATTGTCTTGACATTTTCACATTTAACTTTCATATTAAATAGCTAGTGCACTTCATAGATTCGGTGAAAAGGAAACCCTTGACTTTGGCTTTTGAAATCCTTTCTTCTGTCTCAGTTGCCAGGTTAGAAATCATTTTAATGATCATCCACTGTATTCAGGTGGAGACCATTGGTGATGCGTATTGTGTAGCTGGTGGCTTACACAAGGAGAGCGAGACTCACGCCGTCCGGACTGCACTCATGGCCTTAAAGATGATGGAGCTTTCAGACGATGTTATGACGCCAACTGGAGAACCAATACAGGTTAGGGTCACGTCATAGTGTAACACCCATTATTCAACTTGATGATTCCAACAACTCAAGAGAGTTTTCATGCAAAGACTCTCTTGAATTTTTCATTTAAAACGAAAAGTCTCCCGTTTGAAAAGAAATGATCCCTACTCTAACAGAATAGTTGCTGTCAGTTCATAAGTTTCAATCAACAGCCAAATGGCCTGTAAAGCAGTTATGTTTTAGATTGGTAGTATGATTTCTTATATTATTGATGATTTATTTGAAGTCATAAAATTTCTTGGAATTATCTTCTTTATCTGTAGAGAACTGTAAGCTTAGAGCTGCATCGAAGCCATTTTATCAGATTTCATCTCAGTATACATTTTAAAAAAATGGAAAAATTACAGGGAAATGTTTACAAAATGATGCCAAAGATATGTAGAATATTTCCATTTGATGTGCAACCATAAAGTATGGCGTCTTGGGTTTAAATATCATATGTAATCATGTCTGTATGATAGATTGTGTATATATATGGCTTTTTGGGCATGAACACTGTCAAATTATCAGATATTTAGCCTAAAAATATCAGAATTAGCCCAAAAAAGAGATGTGTCTATTCTTCATCATGTCATTAATAAGAAATATTACAGAGAACATGATCCTCAGTGTCCTCAATGGCACGTTTTACATCCTTCACAGGGTACCCTTTAAACAGGAGTAAATCATGTCGTAGTTAGGGACTATTTTCAGTTGTGGAATTTGTGCACTAGCGAATATTTACAGCAGCAGGACTGTGCTTATGTGGGATTGTTTGAAGAATCAATTTATTTTAGATTTTCTATGTTTCATGGAATATGTTGATGATAAGTTATCCTTTAAAAGAATTTGTTTTATACCGTGAAACAGAACAAATTATTTGCAGATGCCAGGGCAAATACATGAACTGTATTTTTGCCAGTGCCAACTCTACAATAGTACTATTGATGAATAAAAGATAAGCAGAAGCCTCAATCATGTTGAATGATGCATTTTTCCCCAGATGCGAATAGGCCTCCACACTGGTTCAGTACTGGCTGGTGTAGTTGGAGTGAGAATGCCACGCTACTGCCTTTTCGGGAACAATGTCACATTGGCCAACAAGTTTGAATCCTGCAGCCAACCAAGAAAAATCAACATCAGCCCTACGACCCACAGGTGAAGTAACACAGCTAATCCAGGTTGCAAATAATTCTTGTTTTTTCCATTAAAATTGCAATACTAACTTTTAACTCCCCTCAAACATTTCATTTAACCTTTAAATATACAGTTGTCATATTTTAATGAGCCAGTACTGTATAGTGTCATTTGTTTCCAGAAGTATAAAACCAAAGTGCACTCGACAGGAAACGTAACTTTTAGAGAAGCACTGTGTTTCCTCTTGTGTCAAATCATTTGCCACATTGTTTTTAGATTCATGCTTTATTTGTGTGCTCTTTGTCCCAGATTGCTGATAGATCGGCCAGAGTTTGTCTTCGTTCCCAGGAGCAGACAGGAGCTTCCGGCCAACTTCCCAGAGGACATCCCTGGTGTTTGTTACTTTTTGGAAGCGTCCTTCCAAACTGACTCTGAAATGAAGTCAGGCTGCTGCAGAGCCCAAAAGAATGTTAACTATCACGAAATATAAATGTATCCAGTAACCACAGTGAGCGCACCTTGTATGTTTTGGTTCGAGTTGTTTAGATATTGATGATATTGTCTGTCAAACGCTCTGTCAAACTCTTGCAGCTGCTTAATTACAGAGACGTCAGTTTGCTGTCAAACATGAGTCTTGTCTCTGTACAATTATCCATTTGTACAGTTGTAGTGGAGAGAAATACTGACTTCCTCCATTTTTTTCTCCAAGAATGAGTCATCACTGCAAATTGATATGGAATAAAAGTGGCTTTCTTTCAAAGCTCGCATCAAAGAAATATATATATATATATGCTGCTAATGAAAGATTTTGAGACTTGTGTTGTGTTCATTTTAACATTTAAGTGATACAAAATATATAAAATATACACTAAATCTGGCCAATTCATCATGCAATCATCTTGCATAATGTGGATATGATACAGAAATACATTCTGGATGTTGATCCTCAATATGATGTTGAGTAGAGTTGTTCCTTTTATCAATATTGTTTTCTGTAAATATCTGACTGGTCCATTCACATCTGCCCAGACTAGGTACCTGCTGAAACACCACAGCCTGTTAGTATGTCACAAGAGATAAAGATTAAAACTGAATTGGCATGACAAACAGTTTGGAAAATATAAAGCAAATGATGAAGTTGTTAAATATTTAGGCGACATCCCACCTTCTTAAGCTGAGATTCACTCCTCTAATCGAATGCAGTGATGCAGAATAGATTCAGGTGCCTTGTGGGAACCATACAGGCAGGGTCACAGATGTTAGAGTTCAAACTAATGATTTAGTTATATTTACCTGCTAACTATTTCTTAAGATATAGCTCAATATGAATTTACATGACAATAATTTCTTCCAGAGGTTTGTGGTTCTAACTCAGTATATATTTGTAATATGTAACTTAGACTTCCATTTATTAGACATTAAGCATTCTAAGATCGCATTTTTGTAATATAAGTAATGTACATGTATTTTTTACTTTTTTCCCCACTGTACACATGTTTATACTATATTTATTACATTGGTTTCATTGCACCCCTTTCCTATAACGCAGGAATATGACACAACAAGAATACAATGAATGTTTCACTATCACTCTTAATGATGTGCTTTATTGTAATGTAATCAAAGTACAATAAATACTGACATTAACAGACTTATGTGACTGATTCTACGGTGTCTAGAACATAGTATTCTGTCAAAGATTTGCAATGTTAAATTAGGCTTTTGACACATCATGATATGCAATGGTGGAAAGTAACCAAGAACATTTACTCCAATTATATGTGTAATCACAATTTTGAGGTACTTTACTTTATACGTCTACATTTCAGTGCAATATATTGTACTTTTTAATCTGCTGTGTACAATTACCTGACAGCTATAGTTACTAGTTACTTTGGAGATAGAAGATTTTACAAAAACAACAACATATGATTAACTTATTAAACAAGCTATGGCATATTGTTAGCGATTAAACAACCTATAAAGGATTTAAAGCTGTTACAATCATTAAATGGCATAAAGTCATTATGCATAATAAGTTCATTTTGCTAATAACACTTTTACTTTTACTCAATAACATTTTGAATGCAGCAAAAGCGCTGTTTGACATTGTGGTATTGCAGCTTTCACTAAACTAAAAATGACCAGAGTACTTCTTCCAAATGATGATAAAAAATTATATATATGTATATATAAATATGTTTTTTTTAAAGAATATTTGCCATACACTTTACTTTTTAGAAAAGATACTGCTTTGATTAGGTTTTTGAATATATCTTGTGCTTATTGTCGTGTTACAGAACGCAGACAATATTAGCTGTAAGCGTAAAACATGATGTAGCTGTGATGTATCTGCCTGCGCTGATTTCAGGTTCACAAGCGTCAGTTGAGCAACGCAGCTGCGTTCTCATTGGTCAGCGATGGCCTACGTAGTGAGCCTCTCCGCGCTGCCATTGGACAGACTCGCTGTCAGTTACTGGAGAAAAACAGTGGGAGCGAACGCAGAGACACTCAGCATCTGTACCAAACGATGAAGGTCGCGTTACATTCAACGGTTTTTGCATAAAAATAAAGAAAACGAATAGCGGCTGTCACCATGGTATGTATATGAGGAGTTTGTATTATATTTCAAATGCTCTTAAAATAGTTCGTCTGTCGCGCTACGTGACGTATTTGCCTTTGACATTTCCTGTTAGGAGACCGCTGTGTAGCTGTGATAACGTTACAATAATGTCCCTGTTTATAGAGAACTGTGCATATTAACACGTGAACAGCATCTCAAGCTCGTCATATACAGCACATCGTTTAAAAACACGCAAATATAGCGAGGCACCAGGCACGTTTCGGGAACATTGTCTGTGTCTCCATGAGATATTAATAAACCTTGTTCGTGTTTTTCCCATCATTTTACAGTATGGGTTTGTAAATCACGCCCTGGAGCTCCTCGTTTTAAGGAATTACGGCCCGGAAGTGTGGGAGGACATCAAGTGAGTTTCTGGATCGTGTGTTTGGTCCCGCAGGTTGTGGCCCAGCAGATGTAAAGCACCACTCCGTTATCTTACCCTGGTTACACAGACCACAGCAGGGACGCAGCACAGGGCTACTGTGCAGCTCACACATGGTCGCTGTGTAGCCAGCAAAGATGGACATGTGCTTTAACCGTAAAGATTAACCTTCGTCCTCCGCAGATTCACACCGAAACTCAAGACGAAGATCCAAAAAATGCCACATTTTAAATTCTGTCCCGCAGAGACTTTACTTTTATTCAGTAGCTCCAGTGAATGTTGGCAGGAATCTAGGCCAGGGAATATTTGTTTATTGCTGACAATCAGGCTGCATTGGTCGTTATTTAAGTGAGAGTAGCACTGCAACAATGTGAAAATATGCAGGTCTGATCAGCAAAATGTACTTACGATTAAGAAAAAAGTTAAAGTATTATGCAGACAAATGGTTCCTGTAAGTGTTGTATTGTATTATTAGATTTTTATTAGTAATGCATTCATGTGCAAGTAACGTTTTAATGTTGTAGCTAGGGGAGATGGAACTAATCTCTATGGCGTTTTATGTTTTGGGGGTAGTTTACTCTATAACAGTATCATATTTTATAAAATCGCAATGTCTTGTTGGTTTAAGGAAAAAAAAATCTACATACTAGTTATTTTAGATGTCAAATACAGTAAATGTAGTGGAGTAAAAAGTATGGTTCTTTCTTCTGAAATAACTTCCGGTAAAGTACTAGTACATGAAAACAGGGCCATAGCCAGAGTTTTTAGAAATACTGAGGTCATGAGTTCAAGTTCAAGTTCAACCAGACACCTTTATTTTAGGTGTCTTAGTGTTTTAGTCTCAAATTTCTTTTTAATATTTTTTAACAGTTTATTTATCCATTTAACTGTTTAGTTATAAAACCTTTTATTTAGTAAATTTTGTTTCCCCAACATGAATCTCAAAAAAACCATAAACCTTTCAATATCTAAGAAAAACAGCCCTGGTCAGCTTTGTGATGCTGCATTTTTAGATTATCCAATTTAAAGGATGGGTTTTAAAGTGGTTTATTTAACATAAGGAGTAGGATCATTTTATCAACCCATTAAGTAACAATTTATCCTTAAATTTATCAGAAAAAATAAATGTCACCAAATTAGGCAACATGTGGTTTTCACTGGACAGGGACTCTGCAGACTGCCAAGCATTCACTTGTGGTGGGGAAATAATGAGTCCTTTATTTATTCTTTCTTTGTTGGACTAAAGGTATTTATACAGCATCCACCAATGTGGAACGTAAATGCAAATACAAATTCCCAGAAAATATACAGAGGACCTCAATGTTCTCTACAACCCTGAAGTGCAGCACTTGTGTAAATTTTGTTACTATTTACTTACATGCCACCATTGTCAGACTGTATTTTTACAGCATTCTGCAAACAAATGGTACATCCCACTCCAACAAACACACATGGGATTAATGTAATTCCAGTCCTCCACTAAAATGTTAACATGTCATTTTTCAGCATGGTGAAACGTTTGGCTCAGTTTTAGTTTATTTTTCGTGTGTAGTCTTAACTGCCCTAGACTTGACCTTGCCTAAAAAAAGAAGAATTACAAAAGCAAAAAACCCAGCAGCAGCTGCCTTGTGTAAATGTTCTCAAAGTGTTCATTCGTCAGCCACCAAAAAAACTGGAGCTCTTTGCAGCATATTTTGTTATCTCTGCAAATGTAACATTGTTATTTATTGCACAATTTATCATGGTTGGTCTGTTTTCAGACTTTGATGAACTGAATCATTTCAAAATGAATTCTTTGTTTTCTTTACAAAGGCTTCCAAGGCTTGGTATGCTTTTTCAGTTGTTACACGTTCAGATAAAATGGCGGCTGCTGGTCAGGCCTGTAAATCATTTCTGTTTTCTCAGTTAAACAGTAGTAATCAGAACCTCATTAAGTTTTCTGACAATTCTGTACAAATTGGATTGTCTAAGTATAAATAGCAAAGTGCACTCTGCACTTGCAGCTGTGCTTTTTACTAAAGAACCTGCAGATCTAAACCTGATTATCTGTACTTGTTCAACAGTGTAGACTTAAAACCACACAACCACTTCAAAGCAATATGGAAAGCTTTTTTTATGTTACTGTAATATAAATCAAGACGGTGCATACTGATGGGCCACAAATAACAGTTGTTGTTGAATTATTCCTGTAAACATACAGTAAGTCCTTCTGTGATTTAAGCAACAACAGAGAAGCAATTCCGAGATAAAAAAGCCATTGGTTGCCTGAACAAGTTCCCAACAATGACAGTTCACGTCTGCTGTGCCATTTACAGTAGCTCATGAGTGATAGCTTCACTTCCTTTTCAGGAGGGAGGCTCAGCTTGATATTGAGGGTCAGTTTCTGGTGAGAATCATATATGAAGATGGAAAAACATACGATCTTGTTGCTGCTGCAAGTAAAGTTCTCAGTAAGTGACAGCATGTTTTCTTTTTTGAATTACTGGAATAAAAATGACACTATATGTGGTGCATGATACAGATGCACAAATCAAGGTACTGATGAGACTTTTTCTGTATTTCAGAGATTGATGCAGGAGACATCTTGCAGATGTTTGGGAAGATGTTTTTTGAATTTTGCCAAGAGTCTGGATATGACACCATCTTGCGAGTGTTAGGATCAAATGTTCGTGAATTCCTGCAGGTAGGCACGTGTTGGATGGTAATACTAACTACAGTCATTTTTAATATTGCAATGATTAAAGAGAAACAGAGAATGCAAGAAACTCTAGAATATTATTCTCCACCATTGACCAACTACTCAACACCAATCCCACCCCTCTGCAGCCTTCTGCATCAAAATGTGAAGAACTCGCATTGTTCTTCAATAATAAAATAACTTCTACTAGAGCCAGTATTGCTGCTTATGCAAACACAGACGACAAACCCAATAAAACAGATGTTACCATGGGAACATTCACCTGCATAACACTAACTGAGCTACACAAGACTGTCAGTGAATGTAACTCCTCCACCTCATGTATTGACCCTGTACCAA
>JAVQJF010093824.1:0-12125 GCA_036023855.1 Gadopsis marmoratus
TAGTGTAGCTGTTGTTGTACTGCTAATACTATTGGTTGTATATTTTAACATCAGTAACATTGTAGCTGCCATTGCTTTGCATCTTCTGTATGTGGAATTGTACTGTGCTACTGTGTGTTCTTTCATCCTGCTCTCACTCTACCCCCCCCCCACCCCACTCTTTTCTCTCTCTCTACCCAACCGGTCAAGGCACATGACCACCCACCCTGAGCCTGGTTCTGCTTGAGGTTTCGGCCTGTTAAAAGGCAGTTTTTCCATGCCACTGTCGCCTAGCGCTTGCTAATAGTGGAAACGTTGGGTCTATACACATAGAGGTTTTTTTAGACTTGCTCTATATTAACAAGTGCTATGAGATAACTATTATGATATAGCACTATATAAATAAAATTGCAAAGATTTTTTTAATTTTATGATGGTCGTTTTGTCACTGTGTTGAGACACCACTGTGTGTATCTGCTTTTAGTGAAGGTGTACACCCAAATGTTATCGGAGATGGTGGTGGAGACTAGGGAAGAAGTAGAACAGAACTGGGCAATACCTGGGATCTGTTGGAGGGAAGACTTTTCCCTTTTGTGTTTATCACCCTTCATGTGAGACTCCACCATGCCGAGTTTGAAAGACTTCTTGCACAAAGTACACAGCGCCTCATAAACATTGTCTGGTATTGGTTTCAGCAATAATGCAAAATCTGAGATGTCTAGCCAATAATTATTACATTTACACTTTCCCATGTCGATGTCATCACTAGTGCATCAGCTCAGCAGGTGCCGTCGTCAGTGACAGCCCAGAGAGCAAACAAAATCAGTGTTATTTGTTCCACTATTCTGATCAGCGTGGCATTCGGTAAATTATAAAAAAAATAGAATGTTACCAATTATTTTGAGATTTTAAATTGCACCGTCAGAAACCAATATACATAAAATACAACTTCCCCTGTATTATCATTCTTAAGACTTTTGAAAGATAGATTTAAGATGTTTTAATACCAATTAAGGCCTTATTTTGAGATTAATGAATTTAATGCCTTTTAAGACTTTTTAAGGATCCGCAGGAACCCTGGCTTCAACAATGTGATTTTCAGTGGAGTGCTAGACCCAAATTCCAGTATTCCAACAAATGTATGAAAAGGTAGCACATCTCAAATGTCCAGGTCAAAGAAGACAAGTTTATTTGATGAAGCATTTTTCTATTATGTGAGATGAGAATATCAATATCATTCTCATATGCGAGTTAAATACAGAAGTGAGTTAGGACTGACTTAACATAAAGACTGTAAACAGGTGTAAACGGCAAGCTTGGGTCTGGCCAAAATTCAAAATTACAACTACCAACACCTCTAAAACTCACTAATAACATGTGTCTTGTTTGTTTAATCAATACTCAAGCAGAAGTGTAAAATCACCATTTGCAGATGCATGAGTATTTCTTGGCGAACACCAGCTTCATGCAGTGAAGCAGCATATTTTGAAGTCTTGTTATCACAGTGGGGTTGCTAGGTTCGAGACCAAAACCTGGACTCACCAACCTCATATGGTAACCCGCACTTACACCAGTACATGCATCCAAACACACACATGCACAGACAGATTAATGGGCAAAAGTACATAATAAATATACATAACCCATGTATATAGATGGCTCTGCAGTAATGGAATGGATATAGCCTACCTGTACACACACATGCATGCACATATCGATCCACAACGCTCATCTATGCACACACATACGCATATGCAACCAAGCACAGAAACAAACATGAAAATCCACACAAATAACAAAAGAATTTTAGCAGTCTCAGCACACATGCACACAAAATTATTATTCTTCCACTTCCTAGGCTGAGGCAGAGTGCATCCAGAGTTCAGTCCTGTCCAGCCTTCCTCCTCTCAACCATGGTACTGACGACTGCTGCATTAGTCAGCTGCTTACTGGACAGCATGTTGCAACACACTGTGTCCAAATCAGCCACTTAACCACATAACATTAAGTCTGCTGCTAACATCTTCAAAACTGTACCGAAACGTTAGACGTCTTTAAAGTAGAACTCTGAAGTCTGATAAGGATAACTCCAGTGTACTGTGGAGGAACCATGGGAAACTCACTCTTATAGACCTTCATGATGTATAGAGAGCTATAGAAACAGCAGTAACACAAATAGCTCAAGGTATTTTGCACAAGAGCAGTGTAAGTACAGTATGTACTATATGTAAAAATTAAGGTTTGGACCTAACAAATGTGGATTTGTAGAAATTGTATTAGGGTAATACATGAAGGATACACAGGATTTTTACCTGCATCCTCTGTTATTGCTCGCCTGATTTTACATCACAATTGAGGTGTGTTAACAAAAATGGCAAACAGAGCAGGAAATACACCACTCCTTCAAAGGATAACGGCGAGTATCAAGACTAGATCAGTCTTGCCCAGACAGAACATCTTCCTGACAGAGAAGTAAAACCAACGTCGCCACAAAAACACTGACAGATCTCCCTGGTAACAGGACTCTGTTTGGCATTGTTTGTTTTTCAGAAACAAGAGTGTGTCAGTTACAGATGTGACTCCTACTAGCCATGGCCTAGATACAAGATTGGTACTGGGACTGACTCAACCCTGCAAGAGTTAGCTTAGCTTGAATCCCAGTGTCTGGGAATATTGCATGGGACGTTCTGCATGGCGTGATTTAACAGAAGCTTACTTGACTGATCGTGGGCAAATGAGACTATTTACATTCCCCATGTTCTTCTCATGTCATTAAATAAGGGATTTAAGTCTATTTGGATTTCATAATAGCTGAGTAAAATCTAACCTAATGTGCAAAATCATTTCAATCTTGTTAAAAAGAAACTAAAATTTCAAATGAATTTAAACAGTTTCAGGGACCTTGCTCTGACATCATTACCAATGTAGTGACCTTGTATTTTGAGGAAGTCATAGCAGACAGAGAGTAGAATTGCCAAAGGGCGTAGCTATAAAATTATGTTCAGTTCGGGTTGGCTGGGCAAGCCTAATTGACATGGTGCTTCCTGTTCCTGCTGAGCTTTATTATTTACTTGACAACGCATGAACGCAACACATAGGCTTATAAAGGCAAACAATCATGACAGCTGAGCAGCATATGAGTATAGGGAAAACTCTATACTCATAATACTATGTCTACAATGCTGTTTCTTTTTTACAAATTAGTAAGTAAGAGATTTTGCCTGGGACCTGTTAGCGTAAACAAAAGTCTTTTAGCACAACATCATGGTGCATGTAGCCATCAAGTGCATATTTAAAGACCCCCCTTTCACAAGATTCTCATTTTAAATGATTCAGCTGAAAACAGCAAAAAGTCAACTGCATACACCAACTCTAACTTTAGCTTTTGCTGTCTAGCTGCAACAGATTAAATCTGTCAGCGACAGTTGTCAACTATTGATTGCTAGCTGAAATGAGAAGTCTGCTTTTGTCTAATGCTGGCTGAAAAAATTAAGAATTTCAAATAGTTAATCTGCCAGTGTTATCGTTGTAAATTACATATGTGCCATGTGAGAAAGGACAGCTTGAAGGGTGTATAAACAGTAACTAAAGGGAGCTTAACAAATGGTCAATTATATCTACAGAACCCTATTTACCAAGAGCAAGAGTAAAGGGTCAATGTCCTGCTCAAGGACAACACATCGCTGGTGCTGAACACAGTACGTGCAGTGATAGAGGCTGTAACCTTTCAGTTGCAGGACAGCCTTTCTCAAACCATCCGACTCTGTCGCCATAACATGCCAGATGCAAAAGTCAGCTCCACAAAGTCTCTCTACCTCTTCACCTCACTTAATTATATTTTCTCTATAATTTGATGCTGGAGCTACATCTCACCGCATTTCTCATGTATGCTATCATTCCCGAGCCCCTCCAATCTCTGGTAGGTTTGGACTGATATATCAGTGTGTAAGGATATCAGGCAGATATTTTGAGTAAATATTTTTATGATAATTTTTATAAAAGTGCCTTCCTCCCTGTCCCCCCTCCCTGCCCTGCATCCTGTAGGCGAGGGGAGAATTCCAGCGGGGTGGGGGATTTCCCCAGGAAGAACGGGAGCTTTGTCCCCTGAGGGACAAGGCCATCGGCTGGCAGACAGTCTGGCAATCTCTGACCAGGCAGCCACTGAGAGTGAGAGTGTGATAGTGTGCAGAAGATAGCACTCGCTCCATTCAAGTTTCGTCTCAGCTCAGAGGATGAGTACTTTTTTATAATTATGTTGCTGAATTACTGAGTGTAGGAATTAGGCAATGTAGGTGAGTTTACAAACCAGGCCACAACTTACTGACTACATGAATAGATGAAGATTCAGCAGTAAGTCTGAGGTGCCATTTCTTCATTTGTTGCAGGTAAAGATAAAACTTCAGGTTCTAAAGATTCATGGTTCACGTACATTTCACATTCACCCTCTAAACCACAGTGCTGACATAGGTTAAACCTGAAATCCCTAATGTTTGTTTTATCCTAATTATTATATCACTCTGCATGGTGCAGTGTATTTAAAATTACTCACTTGATGTAAGACACTCTCCGTGCTCTGGCAATGTTGATCAGGTTTGTCTGGTCTCACCTCTCCAGGTTGTCAGTGCTATCTAATTTAATCACTTAACAATAACAAATGTGTTGCTTTAACTGTGGGAATGCTTGATTTCCAAGGAAAAACTATGGTTCATTACAACTTGGACAACTTTGAACTCAACAAAGTAATGTGTAACTGTGCAAATAACTTTATCTCTTCCTAATAGGTTTGACTGCCTGTTGCCTTGTTTACAACCTCTATGATTGCCTGACAACAAGTTTCTTTGCTCTGTCAGATTTCTTTTTAGCAATGTTGCTGCATTCAAGGTTTCAGCAATTAACTTGCTCATGCAGTGTTGTGGAATGATGGCCAAAAAAAATTTCTTTGTAAAATGACTCAAGCAATAGATTATCAAAACAAGCAATTACTTTTACATCAATTGATCAACTAATCATTGCAAATATACATACCAACAATGACGACATGAAACCAATTCACAAATGTGAAAAACTGCTGTGAATTCAAGCGATCCACAGCCTGCTTTCTCCGTAAAACAGCAAACATTTCATGGCTACTTTTAAAGCCCACAGAGGTGAGTGTTTCAATTTAGCTCCACAACTCCGGTAACTGCTCAAAAGTAAACCCAATGGTGGCACTTTCTTCCTATGTTTATCAGATCATTCATTATCAGGTCATTGAACTTTTAGCTGTGAGTATGCATCCATAAATTAGCCTGGGGAATTCTCCTCCACCATACTGATCTGTGTTTACATTCCACCGTCAGCTGACGAAGCAGCAGCATGTGGCGCAATACACGCGACTGCTGCTAAGTTACAGTCTCAACACCCCGAAGCTTTTGTGGCCATTACGGGAGACTTTAACGATGTTAATCTGGACTCAGTGACCAGAAAAATCTGCTGAATATAAAGGAGAGAGTCTTCAGGTATGGTGACATGGATGAGCTGAAAATGGTAGTGTGACCTGAAGGTGACACTGAGGGAGTGCAGGGACTCCTACAGATGTTAGCTGCAGAATAAATTACAGACAAATAACATCAGGGATGTGTGGATGGGCATGAAGCAGATTACAGACTTCAACATCAAAGACGTCAGCAGGGGGCAGTCTGGACAGAGCAATGAGATGAATGTGTTTTTTTAACAGGTTCAGCACAAGACCTCCTGCTGGGGCTTCCACCACTGGACCATTCTTCACACCCCCTCTGACACTGAAGCAACCCCTGCTTTGCTCCCACCTGACAGAATAAATAGATAATCATGTGTTTAGATGTTTTAGGTGCTTGAACCTGACACCACCCCACCTTGCCGAGCACCTCTGATCGCAACCCCCCAGCTCTAGCTTCCACTGGTCTGTGGTTGTGAGTGCCATCTGCTGTGCTGTGGTCTGCTGAGAGAGCAGTATCAGTTCCAGAGATGTTAGCAGGATCAATAAGCTAATTCACAAGGATGGAACAAAACCTGGAGTCATTTGAGTCAGTGAGGAACAGGAAGTCAAACTTCTCTCCATCATGGACCATCCATCCCACCCCCTCTCCATGACACACTACAAAGACTGCAGAACTCGTTTTCCAACAGACTCATTCAGCTCCGCTGTTGTAAACAAACAAAAACAAACATGGACCCTGAGGTCTTTTATTGTCAAACATGAGACACTCACACACGTGTAGGTCACACAGAAACACACATGCAGAGAACTGCGAGAGAACTTTAATTTATGGATATTCTTATTGTTTTGCTGATTGTGCTGCTGTAACAAAACAATTTCCCTCACAGGATCAATAAAGTACATCTATCTATCTAGATTCCGAGCAGTGTATTGGTCCTAAATGGTTTTGGTTTGAAAGAGACGAAATGTGAAATCAATATTAAAGCTCCCAAGTCACATAGCGATGTACAAACAACCATTGATTATAGTATATTATAGTGGCGTAACAGGAAAGGAAATCAAACTTGCTTCTATTAAGGACATCGTGGCACACAGGCTACAAGCTAATCATGATGAGTGTGACAGTTTTTAACATGTGATACAACACACACACACAGAATATTCTGTTTTTAGGCATCCACAATAATGCTGTCAGAGGGAGTTACAAATGATTACCTGTGCAAAGTATCTGGTGCCAGGTAAAAGGTGGTGAGGTCCTGAAAACAGTCACTTATTAACAAGCCTGCAGTCTCATGTGTTGAAATGTTAGATTACCTTCAGTAGTGTCATTTCAATACAAACTTAGAAAGAGGTCATTACTGTGTTGACCCCAGAGGCTCTGAGGTTAAGGTAGAATGGTAGAGGTGGGAGGTGTTCTCAGGATGTAAATATGATGGGTCAAATACAACCAGGTACATCTCCAGAGCCTTTTGCAGGCCAGGAACTAAATTTAGACCCTGATCCAATCTGTGCATGCACCTGAGTTGCAGATACAAACACACAGTCAATCCACAAGTATTTGCATTATCAGAGGCTCAAAAGGAACAAAGCAACATCATTATAAATATAAGGATTACTTTTAATATTTGGTTGAAAATCCTTTGCAGTCAATGATGTCTGGAACCCATGGACATCACCAAATGCTGGGTTTCCTCCTTTGAGATGCTTTGTCAGTCTTTTACTGCAGCTGCCCTCAGTTGCTGCTTGTTTGTGGGTCTTCCTGCCTTCAGTATGTGAAAAGCATGCTCAAATGAGTTGAGGTCAGGTGCCTGACTCGGCCATTGAAGAATATTCCATTTGTTTGCCTTGAGAAGCTCTTGGTTTACTTCTGCAGTATGTTTTGGGTCATTATCCATATGTACAGTGAAGCAACATCCCATCAGTTTTGCAGCAAAGAATCTTGTTCCAGAATTGGCCAGGCTTCTTTAGATGTTTACTGGCAAAGTCTAATCTGGCCTTTCTGTTCTTGAGTGTTACCAGATTCAAATTCAAACACTTGAAATCAACTCGAGACCTTTTATCTGCTTAATTTGTCATGAAAAAATGAAGGAACAGGCCACATCTGGCCATGAAACTACTTGTCAGTCGATAAGTCCAATTACTTTTGAGCCTCTGGAAAGGGAGGGACTCGTATAAAAATGGCTGTAATTCCTAAACGGTTAATACACTTGAATCACATCTTGACTGCTTCGTTTCAAATCCATTGTGATGGTGTACTGAGGCAAAATTACGTATGGACCTGCCTGTATGCAACATACAGAATGTACAAACACTGTATATACTGTATCAGAAAAGTCAATAAAGCAAACCAAAAACAAAAACTGGAATACATATGCCAACTATAGGTAAAAGAGAAGGAGAAAGAAAATCCCAAAATGCATTAATACATTACAAAAGTATTGTTGTATGCACCCCCATCCCCCAAACTGTCATAATTCAAATTACCACCAAATCATCTCCATTATGCCAGTTTGAACAAAGTCAACTGTCTTTACTACACTGATGGACAACATACATTGTTTCCATTCCTAAACACTCTAAAACAAATGTCTCCTAATCCTCATAACCATTTTCTTTTACACAAACAGATAAGTAGGTTGTTGCTCATTTGCATGGGAACTGTCTTGTGATCTGCGTGGTGAGAAAGACACTGAGCTGAGAATGAGGTTTCAGACTGGAAATGGGGAAAAAACCAACAGATTTCACTCTGGCTGAGTTCTGGAAACCTCTCTACTTCCTGTGCGCTCTGACCCTCCAGTGTCTGCTTTTCTGGGTTTTCATTTCTCTTCTTCCCTTCCCTTCTGTTGTTGTTCTGCCCACTCTCTTATCCTGCTCCGACTACATACACATTCAGATTCAGACTCAGATTCAACTTTATTGTCATTGCACAAGGCAACAGAATGCAGTAACATACAGAATACAAACGTATATTCTGCTGCTTTCATGACTAAGCATTAGTGTGAAGTCATTGCGTGGGCACATCTGATTTCACACCTACAGTACATAGTGTATTACTGTATGTGAAGACAAAGGCTACATGGTGCTGATATACAGAATTAGACTAAGATCAGTTTCTTATAAAAACTCGAGTTCAACTCCAGCACAGGACCCTTGAAAAATTTGCACTTATAACATTTGACAAACCTGAATATTAAACTTAAAGTGGCAGCCAAAATATAAATAGTGGAAGACAGTTTTATGGTAGTTAAAGGGTAAAGACTGAACGACACTGAAGCGAACGCTCAGAGTCAAGTGTAAGTATCAGTCAAAGTGAAAGAGCTGAATGGAGCTGAAGTGTCAAGTGAAGTGTAAGTGGTAAATTGAGCTAGAAGGGTCACCTGAAGTGGAAGTGCTGAAAGAAATCAGTGCCAGTTCAGGTGTATAAACTGAAAGGTGTCAGCTGAAATGGAAGCACTGAAATGTCCATTAAAGTGTCCATCAAAAATTGAATGAAAGAGTGCATTGCTGAAAGCAAGAACACCAATTACTAACTCACCTTGAACACTTAATTTTTAGCAGGTAATGTTTACTCTGATGAGAGACATTAAAGAAATAGTTAATCATTTTGGGAAATACTTACGCGATTTCTTACTGAGAATAAGATAAGAATTTCCTGTCTGTGCGATAAGTACAGATCTTAAGTCAGGACAAGGTTAGTCTTGTTTAGCATTATTAGCATAAATTGTAATTTTTTTTTCATTATTAGATTAGATTCTATATTTCCCAAGTATGTTTCAGAGGTGTTGGTAGTCTATTATTCTTTTAGAGCCCGGCATCTGTTTCTCCCTGCTTCCGGTCTTTATGCTAAGCTAAGCACCTCTCAGTTCTAGCTCTGAACTTTACACACAGAGCTGAGGTTGATAACGATCTTCTCATTTCATTCCCAGAAAGAAAGCAAATAACTGCTTGATTTTAGGCAGCTAAACAGAAGATACTGTAAACTGATTTTGAACATCATCTTGAGGACATGAAAACAGTCAGAATTCAAGATTATAACAGCAACTTCCCTCTGCCTTATCACCCACTGACACTAATTCTGAGCCAGCAGCAACATAGCTGAGCTCTACCCCATGGTTTTTACCCATGGTGTATATTGGAATGTATGTTACTGAAAGTACAGCGATAATGCACAAGTTCATCAATTAGATTTATGTATTATGTCTCCTTCTTTGGTGTTTAAAGCTCACTACAGCATTTCTCAGAGATTACGTCTGTCAATCAAGCAGCGTAGTTGAATCATGTTTTTGATTTTCTACAAATGAATTATTCCATTATTCATTCCATTATCTATATCCACTAACTACCAGTAAGCAATCACCATCATGGCTGAGCAAACAGCATTTGCTGATGACGACCGTGTGATGTTTTTGAAAGCTCTGTAAAAAGGTAGCAAGTATACCTTTCGTTTACATTATTGTGTCAATCTAATATTGTCACGGTCAAGAATCAGCTGTCATGCTCAATTTCCCCCATTGTACAGTGTGAATAAGAATAATGCCCTCTGGATCTTAACTTTCATCTTCTTAATGAACAGGTTGTTATCAATCTTAGACAGAGGCTGATTAAATAGGTCAAACCAAGGACATATTTATTTTCCAAACAAGGGACGTTTTGACGTCCATTTATGGATAATGATCGTAGTTAACATAGTCAATAGGTGCTGACTAAGATGTATGCTTACTGTATGATTATGTTTCTGCATTTGCTTTTAGTCTGATATCTACATAGGTTTGTAGTTTGAACATGCAACAGCCTTAATGGCTAAATGTTTAAGCCAGTGCACAAGTATCTAAGGTTTTCTCTAATGGACACACAGTAAGATCCTGGCTTCAATAATTTTTTATTAAGGTCTCAATATCTTTGTTTGTCTTGGCAATGATTCCTAAAAATCATAAAGAGGCTATTAAGGCCTTGATTGACAGGTCTCTCAGGATAGTACGGTCAGCCCTAGAGGTTATTGCTTGCTTGTCCCACCCTCTGCTCCACTCATGCTCTGTCCTTTACCCAAATTTCGATTATCTGCCTCCAGCCACAGTCAAGATAGCAGAAAGCAGTACACCTATGGGTGATGTCACAGACAGTATGGGTCTGGTTTTCAACTGTCTGTGGCTGCGTGCCTTTTTTGCTTAGGAAGATTCCTAACTAAGTGAGATGACCTGGCAGCCATGGTAAGAGCTGGCCAAATTCTCTAAATGCTAAAGAAAGGTAGACAGTGCTTCCTTTCTTATCTCCTTTAGCATAGGGTACAGTGTACTATCCTTTATGAAAAGAAAGAAGATAATTCTGTCCCGTAATTCCTTACGGCAGCAATATTTAAAGCAACCACAGAAGACCCATGTCAGTAACATCCAGCGTTTCATAATTACGTATTCTAGTGTAAGTGCAGTGGGATTCTCTTAGCACTGTGGTTGTCTTTCGTAAGTCTTTATAAATTCTCCTTCACATCTTTCCTTGACCTCATGGCGTTTTCCATCGAGGTCAAGGGCAAGTGTTTAGGAAAAGAGAGTAATGACAAAAGATATTTTTTCAGACTAAGGTTTCAAACTGCAATCATAGAAGCTTTTATAAACTGACTATGGATCAAATTGTCAAGATAAAGAGTCACAAAATGGATATTTATTTGGATGGAAATGTTGTTGATTACTTAAATACAACATGGATTTTTGTTTCAACAAAACAAACAATCTGTGTTATTTTATAACACACTGCTGAAGTGAAGTACATATGTAGCAGCCAATAAAAGATTTGACCGGCAAACTGACAGCAAAAGTTGAGCCTTATTTACATTCTTCACCAAAATAAAAAAAACATTTAATTTCCATCTGTAGATTTTTATTGTTCTTTCTGTCTAATGGCCAGCTAAACTGAGTTATTGGCCCACTTATCCCCTAAGTGACACACGATAAATGATAATGTGGCTGCATTAACAGAATACAGGTGCATGTTCGGACTTTATCTGGTTTAAAATCACCCCCATTCGCTTCACTAAAATGTCTACATTGCACTCATGATTCCCCCTGCTGAAAAGGGGAATGGTGGTGGTGGTGGCAGTTCACTACACGCTAACATTGCGCACCCAGTCGCCAGGACGCTCAGACACACACACAGGGGATGTTTTGAGTATGCTGCAGTTTGGGGCACTGGGGGCCCTGAATGAAAACATGCTGGTAGAGGGATATATCAAATGTTTACCCACTCATGGGCATGTTGATTCAAGATCTAACTGTGGCTTTCTGAAAAGAGGCCTGTGAGTTCCAGCCTAACAAGTGCTTAGCTTGGCACTTTCCCCACCAGTTCTAACTAAAGCCTCTGCAGAGCTGTGATACATATAGCTGTTTTTGGGTCTATGAAGGTTTTGTGCAGATAACTAATCGAGTATGGATGACAATTTAAACTGAATGTACTTTTGAACGCTGTTACTGATAGCAAGAGTTTTACTTTAGCTTCAGCAAGGAGATGTGTTGATATTCTAATTACAGAAATGTAAAGCAGCACTGATCAGTATAATTATACACTGCCCGGCCAAAAATAAAGTCACACACTAATATTTCGTTGGACCGCCCTTAGCTTTGATTACGGCATGCATTCGCTGTGGCATTGTTTCGATAAGCTTCTGCAATGTCACAACATTTATTTCTGTCCAGAGTTG
>JAVQJF010093829.1:0-33066 GCA_036023855.1 Gadopsis marmoratus
TCGTCCAGCCATCACAGTTTGGTTCCTTGTCAACGTCGCTCACATCCTTCCGCTGCCCATTTTTCCTGCTTCAACATCACCTTGGAGACAAAATGTTCACTTGCTGCCTCATATATCCCCCCCACTGACAGGTGCCATGGTAACCAGATAATCAGTGTTGAATCTATTCACCTCCACTGTAACAAATACAACTCAAATATCTGCATGGCTAGATACCATATCATTATCATTGATTTATTAATATACAACACACCCATGGGCTGTGTGTGTTTGTAATTTGAATGAACTACACAGGAAGCATTTCAAATGTAAATGTTTTAGGTAAATCTGAAATAACTGACATTTACTTGCGTTGGGTTGTATATATTTGAGAAATTGTTTGACATTTAAGCATGGATGTTCATTCTTGGCCCATATAGGAACAGGAACAAAATGATGTGGGTTCAGCTGTTCTGAGCTTTCAGTCACATCTCACAGTCTTTATTAGGCCAGAGGGGGAAAAGAAGCTCTGAACAGCTTTGGAAGTGGATCTCTACGCTTGGATTACAAAGTGACAGCACCAAGCAGGCCTTGCTGCCACACAGCTTGAATTCCATACCATAAGAACACGATAACAGCTTAACCATTTCCATATCAGCTGATGGCTGAAAACTCAGGTAGATTTCCAGGTTATTTGGTGCTGAGGAAAATTACTACAAATTCATATAAATGACATATTATTTTGTAACTGATGCTACCTACTGTATTTCTGCATTAGCATGTAGCCTACTGATGTTATAAAGTGATGGTAAAGGAAGATACAGAGAAGCTGAATATCATTCCGTGTACATTTATTATTTATTAGAAATGCTCTATTAGTTTCTGTATTTGTTTCTGTAAGTGCAGTAACCCCAGTAAACATTACGTTTAGTTTAACTGGCAGAAGTGAGATGTGGCTGTATTTAAATCTTTAAATCACATACCACAAAAACACAATCAACTAAATCCAGCATGCAAAGGTTTTAAGAAAAATTTTTTGATCCTTTTCTCACACTTTTTATTTGAATATCAAAATTGAAACCTGTAAATAAATGTTGTTTTTCCAATAGTGTCTGCAGAGCTTCCTGTTACGCTGCTCCAACCCCAACAAAACCCACCAATCACCTTTATATATTAATCACTGTATTGTAGTAATGACACATTATTTTACTTTTTCCACATTCCGGTTTGCATTTATTGTTGACTATGGAAGAAGCATTCAGAGCCTTTACTCAAATTAACAATGATTTATGTTTTGAACTGCAATTTTACAAAGTAATTTATGGGTTATTGGATCCTAAAAGTTTCTTTCTTCTTAAAATAAGTGACAAATACGCCCGTCTGTTCAGAGGATTTCAACCTGTTTTCAGTAGAGATCAACTCATTACCAAACCTTTCTAGAAATGAGTTGTGAGAATATAATCATGAAATGGACTCGATTATAGAACATTCATGAAGCCAGTTGTTTCATTTGGAAGCTAGTTGGAATGACCTCGTCACTCGTTTTAAGAAAATTAAACTTGTATGTTTCCAGTAGAAATGAACCCCTTGTGGTTGGATATAATCTGTAGTGAAGAGAGAAGAATAACACAGGATTCCCTTTTTTTTTTTTTACCACTCCATCTTTATTGCTTATTCATATCTTTACACTAATGGCCTGGGACTATTTAGATCAGGAAATAACTTTGAATCAAATATCCTTCACTCCATTTTGGATTACTCTCATCAGCAGTTACAAAGGAAATCAGCTAGTGTCGACAGAAACGTTAAGAAATTAGTAGATTCAATTTGAAACAGGAGTTCCCCTGAAGCAGTGTCCCACTTAATTTCTTCCCCCCAGCACAAATATCTTTATAAATAACAATCAACCCCCAACAGTAGCTACCTGCTGTCACTGACATCCATGGGTTTAACTCTAGACATGATTTCTTCCTGGAAAGCATACATTGAAAGATCTAATGGGCTCAAATTAGAGAGAATAGGTGACAGAGAATTAAGATGTCCAACTGATTATCTGCTTTTTCTCAAGAGAAGTTCACAACTCTACTAAGATCTAATCAAACACGGTGTGCTTCTTAAAAACGCACAAGACATTTTGTCGTGTGGTAAAGCATATCCACCACCTTCTCCAACACTCATTCCCACCACGACTGTGAAATAGCAGAGAAGCAGAGCCATGCTGCTCAGGTTCCCACAAACCACACAAAGAAAAACTGCACATGAGAACCAGGAAGCTGATGGAAGCAACATAAACAACATCACTGAACATGATCCTTAACTGTATTTACGGAGGAGACTCTGAATGCCACACAGAGGGTCGAGCTACACACACTGCTGTGCTGCCGATTACAAACCACTGACCAGGTTTATCTGAAGCAACACATTTTACAGCTGCAGAAATCCACTTCAATGTTGTTATGCAATGTGTGTTCCCTCACTGGCATGACTTTTAGGTCCTGGTTTAGGAGCACAATCAAGTCAGTGTATGTGAATGAAAGCTTCATGCGCCATCAGCATCAGCACCGCGTTCACTACCGCAGGCAAAGTGACTCAAATCCCTGTGCAAACTGCACATTCAAGCCCATTGATAGAGTGAAACTAAATTAAAATGGCAGCAATGCAATGTTCTAAGAATCAAACCAAGGTGGATGCACACTGTAGCGCTGAGTACACACTCGGAAAGGTACGCTCCAGAGTGGCACAAATTTAAATCTGCAACAATTTTCATAATTAATCTACGCCATGTTTGAAAGCGCTGTAAATGGACTAGCCTGGGGATCCATACTGTTCACAAAAATCTGTTAGATCAAGAATAATCAACAATGAAAATAATCATCAGCTGAGGCCCAAATTTCAACTATCAGTAGAATTAAACCCTAAATCATAATTCCACTCAGTAATCCAATAAGGCAAGGAGGCTTCAATTTGAAAACCGCATCATTTCATCTTTTTATTGTTACGCAACTTCCCTGCCCTCTGAAATTCCGGTTGAGGATAGAAAGGCACCTCCAACCACAGCATACACTCACTGTTACTGCTGACGTGGGATACGATGCGTGTCTGCTGTTTCTCAACTAAAATGCACCGTTTATAATTAAAGCCTTAAAACAAAAACAAGGTATTAAAAATGGAATGAAAATTAATATTGGGTAATCTGCTCCCTGAGCTGAAAGTAATTGCTCCCCATTCAGACAGCTACTGTTGCGGTTTTGTAGCTCCGAATGCAAGACGCTGCCTTTGACAGCCAAGCAAACACTTTTTCATGTGGGCCATTTAATGTCAATGCTGCTTACAGATGCAACACTTCCTGTGAATGATCTCAGTGTTGTAGAAATGCCAGTGAAGGAACCAATTAGTTTGGGTCATCTTAAAGGTACCCTGTGGAGTTTTTCGCCACTAGTAGCGCTGTGGAGCAATGTTTTGACAAGCAGGTCACTATTTTGTTGGTAACTTGTGCCAATAAAAGGACACACCCACACACAGACAGAGCTCTATATATATATATATATATTTGGCTGACAGTTTTACAGAAGGCTATTCCATTTATAGACAGTTGGTGGCAAGAAACAGCAATGTGCCAGCAAAGGAGAAGGCTGTGAGCCAGCAAACAGGCTGCTCTATATCTATATATCTATATAGACATATATAAAAATAAATCAGCTTTTACAGTATTAAGGAGGAAAGGCATTCATCGGATGTGTTTGCCTCAGCATACACACAGTGAGTTTTGGTGAGAAACATCAAATGCAAACGATATTTTTTGGTTTACAAGAAAACTCCAAAGGGCACCTATAAGGCCACGGCAGCAAACTGGGTGAAGGTGCAGCTAAATATGCCAAAACAAGTTGGGTAAAGTGAGGGTGAGAGCTGTGGTAGCTCAAGAAGAGGTGAGGACCAAACCTGATTCTTCTGTATTCACAGTCAAACCACTGAGGCAGGAGGGACCACGTGATCACGATACCTTCTTACTTCCTGACAGATCAGCCCAGTTTCAACTTATACAAACATACTGTATATATATCAATGCACTATTTGACTTTTGTCTCCCATCAGTTATTGCTTCATCTGCTGCTTAATGTTAGCACAGCACCGTGGGTACTAGAAGAAGTGTTTGATTTAAGTGAAGCGGTTACTTAGCAGCATGTTGACGAGCCAGGAGAACTTTCCTTCAGCCTCGTATTTTTGATTATCTAGCATCATAATGGGCCACTGGAAGCACTGTTGAGCTTGAGGGCAAAACACTGGAGACAGCTTTAAAACTCCAGATGCCGTCCATAATATTTAAATATATGTTGAACTGCTTAGTCACGACGAGAATGTGAATGTCAGCGTCAGTTGGGGCTGAAGTTCAAAAGTAAAAACAATCTGATGGTAGGTTTTCCAGACCTCTGTAGCCCGATGTCCAGAGGCTCCACGCTACATTAGCCGCTACTAGCATAACACAGCTGAATCTGTGACCAAACTGTCGGTGGCCTAGTTGCATTGTGGGTAATAGAGGCACCAGGTTTTAACAAGGAAGAAGAATATGTGGAATAAAATAAAGACGATATCTGTGGTTCCGTTTTGAGCCATTTTTTCCTCCAACTGTCCATTGTGATTCTGACAGGAGTGCACATAAAATCTGTGGAGAACATTACACCCACACGTGATAGGTGAACAGGTCATTACAAAACCATGGGCACTACCCTGCTGTCATAAACTGCCTCCACCCTTCTGGGTTCAGGTTTTCCAGCACATGTTGAACATGTTGCTCACATTCAGCCACGACAGCGTCACTGAGATCCAACACTGATGTTGGGTGATCAGGTCTGGCTCACAGTTGGTGTTCCGGTTCGTCCCAAAGGTGTTGGATGGGGTTGAGATCAGGGCACCAAACTAGGAAAACCAGTTCTTTATGGGGCTGGCTTTGTGCACGGGGCCGGACATGTCCACATAAATCTGGCCATATAGTGTACTTGCTTTGGGTGTTTTTGATCTCCCTCATAGTTGAAGCTCACCACTGCTTCCAGCAAAAACAATCAACAGAATCAGGTTAAAATGCCAGACAATTAAAAACAGAGGTTGAACTAACTCCAATTGATCCTTTAAATAACAGAGATTTGAATGTTTGGGTATTCCGTATATAATTTCTTAGCACTGACCCTGTCAGTCAAACCTAACACATTTAAATAGAATAAAGTCATGAGTGTTTACAGGTATATTATAAAACATACACACAGTAAAAGGATGAGACAAACAGAGAATATTTACATATATAACAAAGAAGTCCATCATTGAGCCACGAGATCTGGGAAGACTTCCCTCCGTCAACATCAGTGTGACGCCTCTCCGCAGCCTACACACAAAATGGCTAGTTTTCACTGTACGTGTGTCAACACCTCAGAACATGAGCGACCGTGCGAGAGCAGCGCGAGAGCGGAGGCCTCACTACGCCGCCTTTAGCCTTTTGTTCAATGCTACAGTTAACGGGAGGGATTTTGTTTCCTTCCACTGAGAAGCACTCCTGTTCTGTCACTGTTTTGTTCTGTCGTTAAATCTTTTGACACCCTCACACAGAGATTAGTCACCCGCCCCCCCCCCCCCCACAAACCTGTCCCAACAGAAGAGAGGCTTATGTTCAGCAAAAGTAAGCACCCTCACAACAAAAAACACCATGCACCACATCTTAAGTCCTATTTGTCATATATTAAGGTTTTGTCCAAACTGCTGTGAAGAGGGTCAGAGACACATTTTCTGCTCTACAAAATGATAAGAATGAGAATAAGAATAATGCACACAATTGACCCTTGTGGTGATGACATTAGGAGGGGCCTTGCTTGATGTTTGCCGGCAATCATGGCTCCTTGTGGTGTCAACCTCTTTGTCCGTAGTTTACCTCCTGCCCGGGATTTGTTTCCATGGGATCCTCTTTGAAGTTTTCACACTGCTCCATTACTTTGCTGAAAAATAAAGATATTTCACGAGTTAGCTAAAGCTTAGGCACTGCGCAAGACCTTCATAGACGGTACATTCTATGGCTGTACCAAAATTATTTCATAGTCAAATTATGCAGCCTACATGGGGAAAGCATCCCAGGCCATTTAGGTTCGCTGAGGCTGGTGTGAAAGCTGTTAGTCAAACTACGACTACATCCACACCGCGCAAGTGTTTTATCAGCATTTCAGAAATAATCACCATCCGTACTATACGCCTGAAAACGCATATCACTGGGCAGATCCCAGGCAGAACCATTACTGAAAGTATGTGTTGTAATTCGTTATCCATGTTAAACTGTTACTAATTACGTCAAGGCTGAGGTTTGTCACGTCGTGGCTGATAAGACCCAATCAAGAAGCAAACATGGGTGTCTGCATGGTTTTCAAGAGTCTCTGCTTCTGCCCGTCCTCACTACAACGCAATCTTGGAGTTTTCAAACTAAAACGGAGTCAGATGCGTTTTCAAAAGTCACTGTTTTAGGGGCTCAAAAACGCCATTTTGAAAACAACAATTGTGGCTCATGCAGAGGTAAACATGGATGCTTCTATAGCATCAGTTACATCAGAAAGGGAGAGGATTTCTTCATTGGAAGAAGAGAAAAGAACAGCACTGATGGCTTTTTTCCCCTTTGCTTCATCATATGGTTCGGTGATCTGATTGGCTGAAGTTAGCCCTTGACAGACATGATAGATGGTTCGTCTAATCTGTATTTTTTCAAAAGTGTCTGCCCTTTTCCAAACAGTTTCCAAGGGCAACTCAGATGGTTCTGTGTTA
Source organism: Gadopsis marmoratus (assembly GCA_036023855.1). NCBI lineage: Eukaryota > Metazoa > Chordata > Actinopteri > Centrarchiformes > Percichthyidae > Gadopsis > Gadopsis marmoratus. The sequence continues at coordinate 6,769 of JAVQJF010093829.1, forward strand.
CAAACCATCTGGCGCATCAGGTTAGACGTGCCTCACCTGAAATATAGAGCGCCGTCACTGATGTCAGAAGAAATCATTACATTTGATGAAGTTCAGGCTTCATAGATAAATAAATTCAGTGAAAACGAGCAGTGGCGCTACATCACAAAGCAAAGGCAATGTGTGTTAGGAGTGAGGAGGTTGCCTAAACCATCATCTAGGAACTACATGATACATGTTGGGAAAAGTCTGATTCAGCTCAGCAGGTGACTCACTGATCAATCACATTGCACGCTCATGTCACAGTGATTATTCAGAGCAGCATGCTGCCACGAGGAGTTCTTTGTGACACCATTGAAAATAAATAAATCAGGATTAGTGCTGCCCGCCTGAAATTCAAATAATCAAATCATCAGTCGGAGACCCCTCCGTCGCCCGAGAGCCTGGGAGTCGACCTGTAGCTTTTCGTTGTTTTTTATCAGTCAGTGTGAAGCATACTTCTGGGGAACGAATAGTCAAATCCGATTCAACTGACAAATTTCTGAATCGGGTACAACCGTAATCAGGTTCAGTTAAGCACAACATGAGTTGCTGTCATTCACAGGAATTTGATTTCCCTCCACCGGTCCACGTAATGCCAATTAGGCAGGATGACGTCACCAAGATGACTGTCCATCAATGAGTCACCTGTCAGTCCATGTGACTTCATGATTGCACCTCTTAGTTTGTTTGTAAAACGTTAGTGTGAACACGCAGCGGACCAGATCTAAAAGACATGAATGTATCTTTTTCTCCTCTGCATGGATTAAATGAACTGATCCACGGGCGTGAAAGTGACCTTCTGTATTTAGAATACTGCAGTAAGTGACTGATTTGGGCCAAAGACTTTCTACATTCTCTTTACTAGGTGCAACAGCAATAATCTTAAACCAGAAAAACTAGTTCTTGTCACTGCTGCCCAGCCTGTGATTGAATCATCAGCTGTAGAATCTTTCTTGGTAAACACAACCTTCCGAGAAGCTACTGAGAAAACTAACAAGTATGCAAAGCACATAAAGATATGTTTAAAGAGGGTTCTTTCCAGCACAGCTTATATGCCGAGCCTTCAGTCTTACCTGGCCATGTCCTTGGTCTCTGGCTGTGAGCTCTCCAGTTCCAGAACTTTCTCTAGAAGACTTATTCCTCCTTCCTTTATCAGCAGGGGACAATACTTGCTTGCTGCAGACCCAAAATGAATGGAAAGAGAAAGACTGTGAGAATTATTCCTGTGCGTTACTGTATGCAGCACAATCTGTCTATTTCTTAGCAGTTAAGGCAGTGCATGTGGTCGAATAAAAGAACAAGTGAAAGAGAAAAGCTAATGTTAGAACACAGTAGAAAGGGAAGGAATATTTTAAATATGCCAAATGACAGCTAATGTAAGCTAGCTGTACGTTAAACACATGTTACCAGTACTGGTGTTCGTGCTGACGGTTCAGAACCACTGACGATGTTGATACTAAATGTTAAGTCTGGTGTGAAAACCTCCTGGGCACCAGATACTCACGGTAAACTGACACCAGATTGTAGAGAGCCCATGTGGCCCAGTGCTGACTGACAGGGGAGATGACCTGGGGCAGCAGTCGCAGGATGGGCTCGAACGACCTGAGAGATCAAATGTAATATAAAAATTCAAAAAGGAGGACGACCCACTGACAGCTATGCTGGACCACAGCTTCAAATAAGTACATACAGGCCGATATATAAATTCCCCTCTCGCCCCTTCCTCCTTCAGCTCTGGTCCTCTACCAGAGGCCTGGGAGCTTGAGGGTCCAGTATCTTAGCTGTTCCTAGGACTTGGATGTTGTTCCTGGAATCTGTTGGAGCCACTCTCCCAGTTTGGAGGTCACAGCCCCGAGTGTTCCGGTTACCACAGCCTTCACTTTCCACATCTTCTCTAGCTCTTCTTTCAGCCCTTGGTTTTCTCCAGCTTCTCGGGTTCCTTCTTCCTGATGCTGCTGTTGCTTGGGATTGCTACATCTATTACTGCTGCCTTCTTCTGCTGTTTGTCCACCACTACTATGTCCGGTCGCCTCGCCATCACAAGTTTCAGTCTGTATCTGAAAGTCCCACTGGATCATAGCTCGTTCATTCTCAACCACTGTGACCTTTGGTTGCTTTGTAACATTAGATGATAAAGTAATGTCCAAATGGCAAGCTAGCCAATTTACTAGCCAGTTCATCCCCAGGAGTCTGGATGAATTAACTCAAGACAGGATGTTAGCTATCTTGCAATTTGTCTGCATCAGCAAGCAAGCTACGTGGACTGCCGGTCGTCATGTTAGCGGAATCCAGTTCTAAGCTAATGCTAGCTAGTGTTGGAGGTGTAGGGGAGCTGTAAGAGAGGCAAGGCTCTACGCAGCGGCATAAACATCCCATCCTTGATTAAATAGAAAGCAGTCCACAGGCTGTTGAAAAGAAAAGTTAGGGATGGTCTAATTTTTTCATTAATGTTACAATCTGCTCACACATTATCAATACAAAGTGATTAATACATGTAAATTGCTACACTTAGTACCCTTAAATAAATGCAAAGATGGCTGACACGGCTTTAATAAGAAAATAGTAAACAGATAATCACCTGTAGTTGATGTTGCGACGTGAGCTGACGTCCCAGCTCTGGATGGCATCCCACATCTTAGCCATCACTGTGTCTCTTCGCGGCTCTTCCATCGACCAAACATCTGGACCATCAAACATGATGTGTGAAAGCACACCGCACGCGTTGTACGACACCTCGATCCCATCTGCCTTACTGTCCAGCAAGTTACTGTCAAAGCATCAAACAGTGTCTGGTGAGAGGTCTGTGTGGAACAATAAACCTCAGACAAAGCAGACCAAACATTTAAATTCTGACGACAAAAAGCTGCATTCAGGCAAGTTGTGAATACAACAGAAGCAGTTTATCTGTATCTTCTGTTTTTGGTTCATTCAGTTGAGTTATGTGTGAGGGTGAGGCTGTGGTGTGACAAAGGTCAAGCGTCTTGTTCTGTGAACTTTTCAACCCGTTTTCATGGTGTCAATGTTATTGCTACAGTACACACACATCAGAAATTAGTGGGGGGCCAAAGTGCCCCAAGAGATCTAAAATTTTCCCCTAAAGAAACATTATCAAGGGGCAGAAATTGCACCCAAGATTTTGAAAAAAAGCAAAAACAAAAATCTTTTTTTTTACCAGTTTATGGCAATATCCTAATCCTACAATAAACCATCATTTTATTTTCATTTAATTTCCACGTCCGTCTCTAACACTCACTCTCACAAACAGCGCTGCTGTTCACAGCACTGTCTCGATACCTGACTGGCAGAGGCGAGGCGATGCTGCACCTGCAGTAAAGTTATCAGCTGCGACAAAACGGTAGCTCATTAAAAAAAATCTCCAAACGGTTACTAAAAAAAGCAATTCTAGGCCGTTACCAGGGCGCTGACCGCTTCCCTCCCATGTTAACCAATTGGGCTTGCACTCTGCCGGGTTTCGACATCTGTTCAATTTTCTCCACCCGCTGTGACCGAATCTGGTACGAAAACACACTGATAATCTATTATAAACAATATTAATTATTAATCATATTACATATTATATAAATGATCTGATTCTGATCAATTATAAAATATGCATCTTGCTTGGTAAACCTTTTGATTTTCCTGCCCCTCTCTTGGAGTTTCATGATTACGATGAAATTTAAAAATCTCCCCATCCACTATATTTATTATAAATAGTATCACTGCTGTTTGTTATTGTGTTTTTTAAAATTACATACTTATTCCACATGATTGCACACTTGTCTTTGGAAAAGAAATAGTATGCTTTTTATTTTTAAGTTACCCCCCCCAAATAATTTTTTTTTTATTTCCTACACTGGGCCTAATGCTATGTGTCCTTCAGTATGTAATCTTCAATGAGGATAACGTGATGTGACTTTGTTTTAAACCCAGAACATCTGACAATCACTGGTTTGCTATCCCACTGTAGTTTGTTCAAGCTGTGTTCATTCAAGTCTGAAGGCAAGATTAAGCAATACATTTCTTTTACAATTTTTGGCCTTGGCTTGCACTTGTTTGATCAATGACTGCATGTTACACTAAGGGAAACCACACTTTTGAGTCAGTGGTGATGCATCAACACACTCTAGACAGGCGATCTGAGCTGCCTCACTGTTCACATTAATTTAGTGTCCAAGTGTATGGTTAGAGTCATGACGGTTTGTAAGTGATCAAATTTAAAAGCAGAGTTTATAATGATTAGACAGTGTGTCCAACAGCAGGTGATGTGAATATCCACTTGTATTTCAAAGATATTTTGATAAGCGTCAAATAAGTCCTTACTGTTTTATTAAAGACAGGTTCATCCTTCTAGAATCGTTTTACCCTCCACTTGTTTTAACAGATCTCTTACCTGAATACAGTGATGAACTGTGGGGTGAGCAGTTGTGGCCTCAGTGCTTTAACCTCAGCAACATTTCCCAAAAGCCCTAACATGTTGCGGTGAAGTTCCTGTTTGTCTGGAAACTCCTAAAAGTAAGATCACACAACCAGAGGCATTTTATTACACAGTGGGAACTGCTGTTAATAGTCCTCAAGCATGATTTTTAATCCATCAATGTTTTTCTAAGATGTATGGCCGCTGAGTGAATTCTTATGGGTTCATAAAAGACACAACAGGTGCAGCATTTGGACTCGCCTGTAGGCACTCCAGAAAGAGACTCATGCCGCGGCAGTTGAGGAACATCTGACAGTTGTCGGGTGTCTCGTCAGTGATGTTCCACAGAGCGCTCCAGGAAAACTCCATCACCTGGTCACACTGAGGGAAAAGGAACACACAAGGTCATTAGAAACAGTTTGACAAATATATAATAGACAAATATATGTAATGGTAATACGGTTATTAGACTTTTTTGTGGCCGTTTTTGCCTTTATTTGACAGTCAGCATAGAGAGACAGGAAACAGTGTGAGAGAGAGGGGAATAACATGGTGGGTCCCACCATCCACCACCGTCCACCAGGAGGCCCTGGTTATTTTACCTTTGAAAAATAAAATCCATAAAACACTCTGGATCACCGTCTGCTCAGTTGTGAAATATAATTCTACCAAATGTGCTTGGAGTCAGACTTTTGTCAATAAAGCAATACAATTCGGCTGAAAAGATCCAGGAAGAGCAAAACTGAGACTCACCATTCTGTCCTGCAGCTTCTTCTGAATTAAATTCAGCATTGTCTGTGAAGGAAGAAACAGAGTCAAGAAAAAAAAAAAACACATACAAACTTTAAACACAGTCAGCTGACTGACAGCTATCGGGTGATTTCACGCCGACACCCACAACGTCACAATGGGCTGTGCTGGTGTGGCCGCGTTACTGCGGGGTCAAAGGTTTTCCAAACCAAGAAGGTGATGGGTGCAAAAAACAACTGTGACAGCTCAGATAATACATTTAATGCCAGAGAGATAAGTGTGTGAATGTTTTCATCTTTTTTTAAAATCACAAAATAAAAGATTAAACACAAATCCCGAGTCCAATTTGGTGTTGGTTTTCCATGTTAGGTTATCATCCAGGTGCAGGCCGAGGAACTTAAAGTTCGAGACCCTCTCCCCGCAGTCTTCGATGATGTATATGGATTGGGGGTCAGATCTGTTCCTCCTGAAGTCCACTATTAGTTCCTTGGTTTTTGTGGTGTTGAGGACCAGGTTATTGCTGCTGCACCACGATGACAGTTTGTCCACCTCATCCCTGTATGCAGACTCATCTCCCCCTGTGATGAGCCCGACGACTGTCGTGTCGTCGTGAGGAAAGGTGTGACCCTACTTTGACTCTTTGTGGACGGTCGTTGAGGAAGTCTTCAATCCAGAGGAAGTTGGAGTGTGGGAAGCCAAGGTTGTTTCATTTTGTTACCAGTCTGTTGGGGATAATTTTGTTAAATGTTGAGCTAAAGTCAATGAAAAGAAGCCTGGCATAACTGTCCTTATGCTCCAGGTGGGCCAGGGTTGTGTGGAGGGCTGTGGTTATGGCATCTCCTGTCGATCTGTTATCTCTGTATGCAAAGTGGTGAGGGTCGAAAGTGGGTGAAAAGCCTGGAATGATGTGATTTATGACCAGTTTCTCAAAACACACTCAAAACATAATGATTGGAGTGAGAGCCACTGGCCAGAAGTCATTTAGACTGCTGATTTTGGCTTTTTTGGGGACAGGACTTTCACTTTTGAGGACTTCAGGCAGGATGGGACAGTGGCCTGTGCTAAGGACAGGTTGAATATGTTAGTGAAGACCCTTGAGAGATGGTCTGCACAAACCTTCAGCACCTTGCCAGTGACTCCATCAGGTCCTGCTGCCTTTCTGGGGTCATGCTCCCCCACTGTGAAGATGGAGCTGTGGCTTGTGGTGGCTGGTGGCTGTGGTGTAGCTGCTTGTGGTGTTATTCTTTCGAAGCGGGCGAAGAAGCAGTTCAGCTCATCCGCCAGCGCAGCGTCGCCATCCACAGCAATGGGTCTGGGTTTGTAGTTTGTGATGTTTTGGACCCCCAGCCACACCTGCCTCGGGTTATTCCAATTTGGCCTGTCTGATGCCTCTTTTCAGGTTCGCTCTGGCTGCACTGTACAGTTCCATGTCACGAGACCTGAAGGCGGTGTTTCTGTTCCTAAGCAGGGTCCTGAACTCTCTTTTCATCCAGGAAGTGCAAGGGAAACAACATGTTCTCACTAAATGTTAGCTTGCTGGTTAGCTTAGCATGGCAGGCTGAGGGTGACTGTTTGGTTACCGCTTGGTGGGTTAAACAGCGCCGTTGGCATGTTGTTGACAGGCCAAGAGACACAAGTCAAGAAATGTTTCTCACAGTATAGGGGTTTGCTTACTAGCGGCTATTGGTAAGACCAGTGGAACCAGATATACAGTGATGGTGGTTGGACAATTGAGCAGGCCACAGCATTCACATGAAACTGCCTATTCAAGCCAGTATGGTAGTTTAGCCTTAGGAGATACAATGTAGATACACAGTAAGGCTGAGTCAATCCGCAGAGTATCTGCTCTTTGCTTGGGTGAGTGGAGGATTTAAAGGCAGCTTAAAGGTTCTTTAGGTCAGGGCTAGAGAATGGTGTCACCTGTCAGAGGGCTCAGTAGATTTATGATGGCACAGCCTGACACCCACTGCAGGGTCTACTGATAGGTCAAAACATCCTTTAACATGAGTACCGGGCATTCATGGGACCACTCACCCAACTGTTGGCCCATTTTACTGTGTATTAATAACTTTCATTCCCCTTTGTTTTTGCTCCTTCACTGTTGGCTGTTTGGTTTTAGGCTGTATGTGTTGTTCTTGTACACTGGTTGTGTGGCTAGTCGACTGTGAATGTTTCTTGTTCGCACATCTTTCTTGAAAAAGAGATAATGATATCAATGAGACTACCTAGTTCAAATAAAATTGAAAAAAGACTTAATCCAGCATATTGCTCCCACACAACACAACTGAAACGCTATAATAATAATGTCATGACACTACGTGGCACATTCTCCCCGTGTTCCCATGGATTTCCTCTGGGTTCCTGCCAGCCCAAAAATAAGCTTGTCAGATATTAGGCACACTCCTGCCATTGGCCTTGACCAAGTAACTGGCCTGAGAGCCAGAGTGGATTCCTGGGTTGGGATGGCTCAAATGCAGAGGATGAATTTCCACACTGGGATTTAAAAAGTCTCACTAAACAATGTACAATTACCAGTTAAAAAGAGCTAAAAAAAAAAGGCTCATCTTGATGTTACCTTGACAAATCCCATCTTTCCAACAGCTTCCTTGTGATGGTTGTCCACCTGACAGACCAAAGCATTGCAGAGGTGCACAGCAATTCTCTGAATGGACTCATCCTGCCTGGCTGGTTCCAGGATTTTCAGCAGCAGCTGGTTGACCCGACTGTACTGGAACTCAAGCTCCTCTGGAATACTGAAGTTACACAGAGTCAAGCAGCAGTTCCTCTGGACCTGGAGTGGGGCATGGAGGGAGACACCAACAGATTAATGATTCAAAGAGTGAAAAGCAACATGACGTAGATCAAATAGGCCTAAAAGCTGACTTGGTTTTGATTTTATGATACACTTTAATTAAGCAGCATATTGTAAAAAATTTAATTTATCAAGCATATTATAAGCAAATTAATTTATCTTTGGTTTTATTTTTAATATTTATACTTTGAAGATATACTCATGCTAATACGACCTTTTTACAGTTTTACATTTATTTTTGTTGAAGAACATTTAATTTATTGCGGATTAACATGTTTTGATACTGATCAACAAAAAACTAGTTTAATATTAAATTGAAAAAAAAATCTTTACAAATTGTTATTTTTTATACATAAAATCACAAAATAAGTGACAGAATAACAATTCAGTTTGTATCAGCTTTGCCCATCTAGACACTTGTAACTGTATTGATGCTAGAGCAGATAAAATACCAAAACTGTAGTTTTTTCCACACCCTACTGTGAAGAAAATAAACATGTTTTTCTACAAACTACAAACTTCTTAAACGTTTATTGTTGTGTGAAGACAAGCAGCCTTCCTAAAATACAGTCTGTCAAAATTACATTTCAACGTAAATTCAAAGTAAGTTTATGTTAAAAAGATCACAAATATGGGCACGCATTTAATGACAACATAACGATATTCCATACTCAGTACCAAAACAGTACGTTAGTTTCTCAGAGATGGGGATGAGGCCACAGAGCAGACTTACAGTGACCTCCTGGTACTGCTCCATTCCATTTAGTACCACCTGAATGACCTCTCTGCGCAACCGCACACTCTGGTCACTGCGATACTCTGTGTTGGTCAGGTAGAACAGAGCAGCGCTGCCAGTCACCTGGATGCTCTTATCATATTTGTGGCACTTCAATGCTGCTATGACAAGCTGAAGGGACAGAAGGTTTAGAGGAGAGGCATGAGAAAGTGATACAGGCCTAACATGCAGAATAATGACACAAAAGATTTAAGTGGAGGTCGTCTGGTGTCGCCTCCTTTACAGAACTTAAACTCGTCATACTTGCAAAGCTCGGAGAAGTTGGCTGCAGTGTTGTATTCTGGCGATGTCAAACAGCTGATTGATGGCTCTGTGGGCCAGCTCAGGGCGGAACTCTGTGTATGCCTCGATGGCATTCAGGACCTGGTCTTCGTTCTTTGAGCCAGTCACCTGAAAAAGGCCGGCAACAACAGATAAAAAACAAACAAACCCCAAAGCAAATCTATTAATAAGCATTATTACACACATGACCTGAGATGGAAGAATTCCATTAACTAAGCAGTTTCCATTGTACCTTTAACTTAGTCATATGTTATGACACCAGCATGTGCACTGCCTGTGTGCCCGTGACCATTAGCTAATTCAGAAGGAAGAACTGGTTGTTCCTTTCATCATATAAAAGGTTAAGCTTTTTATCTTTGCACTTTAAGGCCCTTTTCGTGGATACTAACTGTATATAATGTAGTGTTCATGAGACTATCTGCTGGGTGTCTTTTGTTTTGGGACCCTTGCGACGCATAATGTCAACTGTCACCTTGAGTGGTCCAACCAAAGACTGATTTTTCCATCTGGGACTCTGAGAGGCTTGAAGAGATGAAAACATCTATATAATATATCAGATTTTTTCCCCTTTCTTATCCCATGAATTCTCTTGTGATCCCTCATATTAATCTTGGGACCACGAGTGGTCTAGACTCCCAGGTTGGGAAACATTGTTCTGCATTTTGAAATGCCACACTTATATGTTCTTCTATGCTGTGAACCCAATAGACATCAGACAGACCCATGTGATTGGTCAGCCTCCCTTCCTTTGTAAGAAGAATGAGGTGGACTCTGTAGCAGAGCCAGACCAATAAATCAGCCAGGTCGATATATGGGTCAATGATAGCTTATGGCAGATAAAGTATGGTATCAGTGTGTACACCGGCCAATAAGTAACAAGAAACTGCAGTACAGAAATGTCAAACTAGGTTTGAAGTCATTTAGAAAGAGTGTCAGCATTTCAGAATTTGTCCATCGGTTTTACACTGTAAAATGGGATTGCTTAAAACTTCCTTCGTATTGGCGGATCAATAAATCCATATTAAAACACCCTACTCTTCATTTTCATTTCTCCAACTCACACCTGTGACACTGAAGGTCACATTTGTAGTTGAAAAAATTAAGCATGGTCATGAAACCATGTTAGTACTAACATGGTCATGAAACCATGTTAGTACTAACTAGCAAGATCTGGATCAGGAAGTAGCTCATTAGTGCCTTAAGTTGCGATGCACAAAATTGCTATTATCAGCTAAAAACTGTAATGTGTGTTCAGCCCTTTAGATAACCAGTACCTTATAAGCAGGGATGTGTGTCACATTACACAGGGTAGTGTCATATAAGCCCAGAAACTGCAGGGGCCTCTTCAGCTCCTGGAAAGGATAGATGCTGCTCTTGCACGGCTCAGTACTGAAAGAGAGCAAAACCCGGATTGTTCAGAGGCTCATTGTAAATGAAAACGTAACGGCAATTTCAAAACAAACTCTGAAAAGAGTTGGTTCCCCACCTTGGCCGACCCATGGCGTCTTCAAAGTGTGGAACAGTGCAGTTGTCCAGCATAATGTGACCCGAGATGTCCAGGGACACCAGGTTGATCAGACGCTGCACAATGGCTGTCAGGATTTTCCTGGTCATCTTAAACTTGGAGGGCCGCCTGCTCTCTCGCGAGATGTCAAGATGCCTGAAGAATGCAGAGATTTATCAATGACAGTGGCAGATTCTTTCCAAATGCTCAGTAAAGGAACTGCATAAGTTATGGGACATACAAATGGATGGGAATTCAGTTCTGTCAGTTACAAATGTTAGAACTACTGATGTCCAAACCTATCCTTGAATCCACTATGATTCAAACTTGAAATGAAATAAGTTATTAGAGTTTACAGATGTTGTAACAAGATCACCCTATGCCTGCAAAATATCGCCATCCATCACTAAAGGATCATGGAAATAGGGGACATTATATGTTGTATGTACATGGGTACACATTTATCTGTATTTGGCATGTACAACACTGAAATTAATAACCTGACAAAGTTTTGGAGTACAATATTGAGTGTCCATATGTAATGCCTGGAAAAGCTTGGTTGTATTGAAAAATACCACGCACATACAATTGCTCATCTCTTCATTAAAATACCGACACCAAACTTCCAGCAGTTACAGGGCAACATGAGATGAAACATGATGAATCTCCCTCGTTGCCTCTCTGCTTTTGGTCTCCACCACCTCATGAGGGAAATATCTCTTTAGCTCCTAAATGTTTCCCTATATTTTTTATAGCTTTTCTGATGAAAACAGCTGCCTGCTGCGTCTGAAAACAGCACTATGAGAGCAGTGAGAGCGAACCAGAACAGTGAAGTTGTGTGTCTGATGAATGAAACGAAGCGACGCAGAACTTAAAAGTTCAAATGCAGTTTTCTACCACATGTGACTAAAATGTGTGTTGTGTTTTATCACTTATATGTATGAATTAGGGGTGGGAAAAATAATCGATTCATCGACATTCTCTCTCGATGCATAAAAGTTGCTAATCGGAATTTTAAAACTAAAATGTACGAACAGTACGATCGCCTGATGCAACTTAACATTACCAAACTACAAATGTAGCCGCTGCACGCACTCGGGGCATGTGCACTTGTCGGAGCGAGTGCGTCTTGTTCACGTTGGAGCTACAGGTGAAGATGGCCGAACAAACTAAGTCAGTTCGACCGGCACCCGCTGCATTGAAAGCTACCGTATGGAAGCATTTTGGTTTCTATGAAATTGAATGTTCTGTGTCATACTACACAGAGAGCAGTATTTTTGTATGAGAGCTGGTACAAAATTCTATATTGTGTTTGTTTTATATGAAAGCTGTTTTGATTTTGGCATACGGCTAAATGTTTTTTGTTCATTGCCTATAACAGGAGGATTTTGTTTGAAGTAAAGTCTTTATTTGTCAATAAGAGCAGCTTTTTATGTTTTTAATGAAGTCATCAGTTCCATTATTAAAATATTATAAAAGGAAATTCATCACTTTCTTTTCATTATTGATTATTACAAATATGCCACAGGTTTGAATTTTTTTGGGGGGGGGATGCATCGATAATCGTTTGATAATCGAATCGCAGCCCTTTGAATCGTAACCGAATCGTGAGGTGCCTAGAGATTCCCACCCCTAGTATGAATGCACAATCAACTGGATAACCATTCCCACTCTCTTACCTGAGATTAACGATCTCCACCACTGTACTGACCAGCTCCTCTGACAGGTCCACGTTGTAGAGCACAAGAGATGCCAGTCTGTCTCTCCACTGGGTGAGAAAAGCTGTTCCCAGCAATTGTACATTAGACAGATCTAGTGAGGTGAGAGACTTCAGGGGTTTGAGCAGGGTCTCAGCATCCACCTCGTCATGCAGGCCACCTAAGTTGAGTAACCTGAGGCGGTTGAACCCCTGGAAGTTAAAGTCCGTCTCCAAGGCTTGTCTAGAAGCAGGGCTCTCCTCCTCCTCATCCTCTGTGTCTTCATTGCAGGCGAGCGGGGCTCCGCCCTTCCTGTAGAAGATGTGGCTGCAGCCGAAGAGACAGAGCGACACCAAGGTCTCACGGAAGCAAGTCAATGTTTTCAGGCTGCGCGATGACAGACTGTTGCAGTAGGTGAGGTGGAGCTCAATCAGGTCCTGGCAGAACACAAACGTAAATAATTACTGAGCATCATTTTGAATGTCCACTGCTGCACATAATCAACGGCAGAGATGGGAGCCACAGGTTAACTTACAATACCATACCCATCATAACCACGCCACAATTATACAGGCAACTCTGCAAAATGCGGCCAGAAAATCGACACTTTTTCGCGACATCTGTGAAACTAACGTAAACATACCTTTAAAATGGGAAAATGCAGGATTTCATAGAAACCTAAGATGGTGTAACAAACTGCATAGAGTAATAGCCTTTTAAACACATACTCAGTTCAGTTCCTAATTGTCCCACTGGGGAACATTTTACTTGCAGCAAAGCCCAGATAAACAATGACAGTACAACAATAAAGGATATAAGATAAGACAAAGTGCTACAGTGCTAAGTGTGGGCAAAAAGTGCACAGGTGCAAGGCAAAAATGACAATTTATGCAAGTTAAGCATGTTTACTGCACATGGGAGAAAGACAGATCTGAATCTATAGTAAGAGAGATGATCAAATATATCAATGAGAAGATGGTCTGGATTCCCTAAAAATCGATCCTGCATTCCTTAAGAACCTGGCGATGAAAAAAAAGATGATCTTGCGAACATTCAGTGTGCCATACCAAGATCCTGGGGAAAAGGTTCAAACTGACTTGATGAAAAATCTATAGAATTGCCGCATTAATTTCCCGGTCAACATCAAAGACATTACGCCTCCGTAGGAAATACAGTCTTCAGTTCAGATCAACGATTACTTTTTCGGATTGTATTAAAAGGAAACAAGAAAGCCGGAGTCTAAGCATGGGTTTCTGTGCCCTCTAGGTGCTTATACAAATAGTGAAGTTACAATGTTCACGTGTTCCACCATTTCAGTGTGAAACAGGCCCGACCAAGTGTCAGAAAGCAGAACCATATTTGCACTGTTTGGATCGCTGTAATGGAACGCGAGAAGTAGCTTGCGTAGGGCACTGGAGAGTTATCGTACGTAAAGTACATCAGTGTACCCTTTCGTACAATTCCATGTTTGTAGACCTACCATCACTCTTCAAAAGTATAATTACATACCCCAAGTTACCAGCACATGCTCAACCTTTGAGCAAAACATTAGGAAATATTGCTAAAAATACTGTCCATTATTATCTTATTTGTATTTTTGCCTTTTTCCTGGTGGGAGAAGAATACTTTTCCTTGCACCCCACTCAGCTTTAGTAACCTTCTGCCTTTTTTGTGACATTCTGTATTAGACCCTGCTCCCAGTAACATGATGTCTGCAGACAGTTGTTTCTATTTAACATCTTACGTGTGCTTCCCAAAGATGTCCAACGATTCTGAGAACTAAAATACTCGTCGTGCTGTATTTGGATAGTGTCATATTACATGGTGTAACAATTTACTTTGGAAAACACTTCACTAATATAACATTTGTATTAAGAAGGAAGAATATGTGGCAAATTGTTAAGACATTCTTCATTAATCAAACACTGGTAAATTCCACCTAAAACAAGATGATATAATGAGAGTAATATATCAAGATGCCATTGTGTAGAATTCAGGGGAGAAGTGAAACCACAGCTTTTTGTGCTGGGACAGCAGAGACTGTACTGGACTACAATTAACACAATTTTCTTTGAGTGGTAATTACTGGTAACACAAAACCAAAGGACCACGCCTCCCAGTTCTTAGGTCTTGATGGTACCATTGGTCTTGATGGTACCATTACAAGAAGACACCTTACATTACTATGAGGTGAGGTGTTGGGTATCCTACCTACACTTCCAAGTGTTTGTCCAAACAGTACCGACTACAATATAAAAGTTACCGGTTCGCAATGGAACTTCAAGGTCTGTTTTATGAACATGTACACTCGTTCAGATAACAGCTTAAAATTATATTTGGTAGAATATTTTACTTTTGAGCACTTTCAACAAGGACATCCAGAAGATCTTCTCTGAAGAGATTAAAAACTTATTACTCATTTCAAAGTATAATCTGATAGCTGAATTGCCATTTTTTGGATGAACCTTTCCCCCATTTGTTTGTGTGTTAGACTTGTCTTCTCAGATAAATGTTTATGTAACAGAATGTAAAACTTATCAGGTGAATATTTCAAATATACAACGCTTATAACGCAAAGAAATGGCAATACCCCAATTCAAAAAGTAGACATTATGAGGGCTTTTGGGAAATATACATTTGTCAAAGTTTTACCTGAGGTAGATTAGATATATCAATTTCATCTCTGTGCATTCACAGCAGAGAGTGGTCAAAGACCTGTTTAGCAAACCGGCCATAACTGTTGCGTAAAGCCCATGCATTATGATAAGAAACAGCTACATCATGTTACTTCATGCACAAAGAATGCAAGAAAGAAAGATGAAGTTTGAAAAAGTGAAGAGTTCCTCCCAAACTTGAAGGAAAATAAAACACTGGCTATTATACTCAATTACTACAATAAAGATTAGCCTGAACTGTCCGTGGTAATCGTTCACTGCATTATAAAAGTGTGTGCACGCACACTGACAGTTAGTAAGGTAGATCAGAACTGAACCAGGAAGTTAGTGGTTTTCCAAAATGTACCAGACATTTACAATGGACAGTTTGGTTAATAAATGTAAGGTTCTCCTTAGTTTTAACCTCCAAATAAAAAGTTTAGATAATATAATTGCTTGATGTTATGTTGCTTCAAACACACTGTATACTGGTGTCCATGTCTGTCTCTATTAAGTTGGTAAGTAGAATGTTATTATAACCTGATAGGAACGATGACCAAGACTACAAAAAGACTGACTGAGGGTGTAAAAAACAATAATTGTTCCTTTAATTTTTGTTTAAAAGGTTTATGACTTAAGGTACTTTTAATGTCTACATGTTCCACAGATGTGAAGAGGAAAATGAAAATGTTTAAAGAGATTCTGAAACACTAGTCTTTGCGGCATCCTACCTGTTTTCGAATGGCCTCCAGATCTCTGTCACGTACAATGTCTTCTCTCAGCTGTACCCTGGTCAGTCTGGTGCTTCTAGGGTCTGAGAACAGTTGGAAGAAGCTCTCCTCTGGTTCAAAGTTGCTGTCTGTGTGGACCAACTCCATGTATCTGTAACATGGAATCAAAAGCCCCTTTCAGACATGGAATCTGTGCTATTGTAACAAACATGGGCCATTCTGCAGACAGAAAAGTCAGAAATTGGTCAAACATCAACCGATGTATACTGTTACATACGTGTTGACCAGCTTGTCGCAGATTTCGCTGGGAAGGAAGATGTCTGAGCGCAGGCAGAGCTTGTTCCTGAATCCCTGGTAGCACATGGTCTTCCTGAGGTTCTTCAGGCAGAAGACCGTTGCCAGAGTCATGAGGCTGTCAGGGTTGTCTCCTGCTTTGGCTGCCATGTTAGCCTCTTCTCCTCCGGCTCAGATCAAAGACAGGGCAGTTCAGGGGACCTTAGGAGGCATGCATTGAACGAAGCAAAGGGTTAGGAGCAACTTCTTTTCACAAGAGGCTGCTTCTGGTTGGAAACAGCAAAAAAAAAGTTCCCTTTAACATTCTGAGTTGAATAATTCATATTTCCAGTGAGGATTGAATGGAAGTGATGATTAAAAGCACAAATAGGAATAAAAATAGCGCACATGTAATGTCACAGTACCAAAATATGCCAATATCTGCTTAATTTCTAGGTTAATATATGTTTATCTTTCATAAAATGCACTCTTGGCCAAGAACCATGTGACAAAGAAAAAAAAAACTGACTTCAATGAAGGTTCTACGCTGAGTAACAGACTTAACAATTACAGTAATGACATTCAATCAACAGCTAAAGTCAAACATCACACATTAACAAGCCATGGCAGTTAACTCATGTTCTACAAACTGTCAACACGCCTCATTTACATTAAAAGACCACCTCTTTGCAGGCAGTGCAGACCTTTGTTGAGGGACACTTCTTGTTTCAAGATTACTAATGATCGTATCTTATTTTTACTAAGCTGAATGATTCCTGCTGATCAGCTGAAGCCAGTGAGCTAGCTTGCCCTGTCTTTTGGTTTGGTACTGCTAGTTTGTTAGTTAACCAACACAGCAATGGATCCTGAGGGAGGCACAACAGGCACCAACTACTTTAGCTAGCTAGCTAGCTAGCGACACTGTAGAATAATTTACTGTAACAGCACTGACGCTAGATAGCTACTGACAAACGGATAACAACTGTTAGCCTACTCACTCACAACAACCCGACATATCAAAGAGCAACACTTGTTATTCCGAGTTAAGCCTTAACTTGCCGACACGGTGCATTTCAGCGTTTGAATTAGCTTGTGGCTAACGATGCCTTTCCCTGCTATGGTGTTAGCTAACGCAGCTAGTGTTGCTAGCGCTAGCTGCGAGCTCTGAGGGGAAACGCAGAATACAAACAGTGGTCAGCGGTGTTCTGGTGCATGGCCCAGCAGGCAGCGCTCTACCTTAGCTCCTGCCAAGGCTACGTGTCTTGATAACGGCGAGAAATTGAGTTATTATCACCAGCCTTCACTCATCTGATTTTCGTTTTCGTCCGATGTCAACAAACAGACTCCGCCCCCTTGTCCCCATGTCTTCCTGCTTCTCTTCTTCTGCTCCCATCAGCCTCCAGCTGCTATTTCTGTAGCGCTGCAGATATTATAAGAATGATTGTGTCACCAGTTCGTGTCTCGTACATTGGTTTTATTAAGCTAGTACATTATTGTCATTAGTAGTAATAGTTTTACTACTGGCTCGCAGAATCAGTGACCTGTTTTAAGTCACTTGATTTCATGTGATCTTTTGTCTTTTTATCGTTTTCATTGGTTTTAATTCTTTCATGTTTTTTGTATTTATTCATCTTTTACTTTGCTTGTTTGCTTCTATCTTTGTAAACTCTGTTTTTTAAAGGCGCTATATAAATAAAGTTTATTATTATTATATTACTATTCTATAACTCTGTTGTAGTAGTAGTAGTTATAGTACAAGTAGTACTTGCAGTAAGTAACACATTGCAATTCTAGAGTAAATGGATGCTGTTTTCAGGGCCCAGTGTGTTCAAATTAAAATCTGTTAATAAGATAATACTTTTCCCTCAGTGGGGAAATTGTGGTGGTACAGCAGCAAAGGTGCAAACAGAGCAACAGGTATAGTAAAGAAGTATAGCATGCAAAAAAGAATAGAAAACAAAAAATATATGTATATATACAAAAACTATTAGGTTTACATTATTGCACATATGAATATTAACAAATAGGGCCCCATTAATGGGGTCCTTAATCCTTCCATGTCAATGTCCACTGCAGAGCTTTCCCTCCACACTGTTTACAAGCACAGTAAACACAGTAAGCACAGTGATTTATTTATTTAACTAGGTACAACTGTTAGGCACACATGGTCCTAGACGTCTCCCTCACTGCACTGCGATAAGAGAAACAGCAGACGGTCATGTCACATGTATGTGTATTCATTTCTACGTGTTTTCAGGCAGCATGGCACTGCACCTGTGGGGGGGAGTGCAGGATATGTCAACAACAACTACTGCCCAGATTTCTTAGAAATTTGAATATCCTTGGTCCCCAGAGGATGAATCTCATACCTTTTTGGTGACCTCCTGATCTTTCACCTAGTACCACGATCGTGCTGACATTTTTTCCGCAAGTGATAAACTCCCCCTTGACTCCATAACCTCATATCTAGCTTCATCTCCAAGGACAGATTTGTTGATATGTTAATGTTTAAAATTTTTGGGGGGCGTTTTCCCTCATTCGAATCAACGGTCCAAGTACAGATGGTGTTGAGGCGTCTTTGTAAAGCCCCCAGAGGCAAATTGTGAGTTGTGATATTGGGCTATATAAATAAAGCTGACTTGACCTCTTATTAGAAAATCAAATCACCACAAGATGACCACAAAGACGTGCAGAACAACCACAAAGAGGCACAATTACTACAAAGAGATGCAAAATTATTACATGTTCTACAATCTATTCATAATCTATCATCATTCAATCTGTTCATAATCTATGTGATTATGTGTACGACACCAAAAAATAACTTGGCCTTGTGGATCTTAATGCACACCTAAATTAAGATCAGTCAACTAAATATGCACACATCCAGACAGAAACTCACTCACACGCAAATACTCAGAGCCCCTCTGCCCTCTAGTGGATGTCAGGAGGTATGCCACTGTCTGCAGACCAAGCAGGCATTAACAGTAATACATCCCAGCATCTCTGACAACCACATATTCTAACCCTACAATAACACACCTATAATAATGAATCAATTAGTATTTAGTTGTCTGGAAGAAGTCTATCTATAACTGCACGTTTATTAATATTCAACTAGTTGAATCAATTATTTACGTATGTTTGGAAAATCTTTGGAACAAGAGGTGCTGAAATGAAACCTGCCGCGCTGAATGGCACTTGGGTTGGGAACAAACGAGGAACGCGGTGTTTTGGTGAGGGAGCAGCCCAAACCGCTGGGCGCCACACGGCGGCGCGCTGCGCTCCCCGCTGCTGTTGTCGTGAAGACGGAAGCGGTAGCAGGACTTCCCTCCGGGCAACAAGTCATTCCTTGCTGGAAACCGTCAAAGGAATAAGTGGCCGCCCGCCCAGACATGTCTACCGCGTACAGGAGCAGGTGAGGCCCTTGCGGGGGGATGGAGGACGTTCACCCGTTGCTGTGGCAGCTAGCATCATAAGCGCACAGCTGCTGTCAACTTCAGTGCTAAGCTAGCAGCAGCAACAGCAGCTAGCCAAACATTAAGCTGCGTTTAGGGTTGAGCCAGGAGTTGCAAAAACACAAAACTCGCACGCGCTAATGTGATTTTGCTCAGTTTAAAACGTCACATGTAATGTCAAAAAATAGCAGGCCTTTGGTTTCTTTTTTTCTAAGTTAAGAAATAGAGCAACTTCATCGTTTCGGGTAGCTACGCTAGGTGCCTGCTAGCACATCAGCTGACACATCACACTTCCTGAAGCCCCAAACGGCTAACAGTTAGCTGTCATCCAGTTAGCTACATTAGCTGACAGTGTGTTTTCTGGCAAAGGTGCAAAGGTGAAAACAATTACCCAGTTAAACTGTCGTCCTCACGTTAAGTTAGCTAATGACACATTAGCCAGACCATGCTTTGGACTCACTTTGTAACGAACTGACTCTCGGTTGTAATTTGTTTAGTTCTTTTGTAACCTACAGTGTTAATAAAAAACCCTGTAAACGTGTATATACCATCCCATACTGTACCGTCTTCCACCACAGCTCATAATAAAGAGATTAATGAGGCAAATGTGCCTCCTCAGCTGTGGTCTGCTGAGTTTAGATTTATTTTATAGCAGGAAAATGAATGTGCACATGCTGCAGATAGATAAAAGTATTCATTAGACAAATGCCACCAGGAGGCGATCTTCTTACCACATGGCACTTGATCTCTGAAATACTGGGCGTACACCTGCGTTAAAATATTCAGCCTTTTGTGTCAAAGCTCTATGGTCTGTTTGAAGTTTGTGCTGGGCTTCTAATATTTTGACGAACTATAGGCCGAACAAGTGGATGCTAAGAATCCCGAAATGATCTGTATCAAGTCCCTCAATACAGAGGTGACAGTGAGTTGTGGTTGGAGTTTGTGATTGTTGTGTAGGTTTGAGTAATGCAGTGGTCGTGGTTACAAAGCACTACAAACACCCTTCAGTTGAGTGCAGTCCAGTGCATCAAACCGCTGCACACAGCAAAGGCATTACTGCCGAACTGCGTGGTGTCCTTGTCTCATGGTAGCAGTTCTGTCTAATGGGGGAAAACTGTCTGTGTTTGTACGTCCATAATGGTTGAAGTTTTACTAAGTAAAGATTTCAGACTTTAGCCTAAAGCATCTTTTCGTGTGTGTCAACATTTTGTACACATATTTTGTCACCAAGCAGGAATTCAGACATGAAACTGGTTGTAACCCAGTCTTGTTACTTATTTCAGGATCCAGGAATTCAAAGTAACCTTGAGTGAAGAAAATATAAACTTGAAGACACTGAGGGAGCTGTGCTTCAATGGTAATGTTCACACCTTGATGTTTTTGTAAAGTGTAGCTATTTGAGTCTTCCGTATTTGACCATCCTTTTTTTTATTCAACTCAGGAATCCCATTTGAAGGAGGCATACGAGCGCTCTGTTGGAAAGTAAGTTGCCCTGCCTCTGTATTGTGTGTAGTAAAGCCTGTGTGTGACACATTTGGCCTCATGTGAGAAGATTTTTGTATTATTATTCCTAAACCTTGCGTATTTCTTTCCTTGCGGTTTGCTCATGAGTGTTCCAAGTCAGAGTCAGCAGCAAACCCTGTTAACTGCACAAACGTATTGTAAACTGCTTGTTTCCACTTGATGATTGCTGCCTGTTTGTGAGGAGGTGTGCGATCATGAGACTTGGATCATTCACGACACCCCCACACAGAAATATCTATTCTAAAATGTATTTGTAAAGGCTAATTCACAAAAAATAAAGCCAAAATAGGCAAATATCATACGTGACAAAAACATACAAGAAGGTATAATTATTAAAACAGGAATAGTACAGATTCTAAAATAAGTTTTATTTCTTCTAATGAGTTCCTACATGAAGAGGATGGGATCACACAGCAACAAAATCTTTCAGTTTAATGAGCTTTGCAATCCAAGTAGACACAGTGCATCATAAGGTCCGTCATCCTCACACATCGATGCGAGGATGACGGACCGGCCTCGGTCAAGTGGACGGGAGGAGCCACCTCATATAACATGTTCATGTTTCAGTATTTTACACGTTGTACAGAATATCATTCTCTGACCTTTTTAAAAGTTAGTAACATTTTTCAACACTTCACATGTTCCGTTTCTAGTTATTTCAACGCGGTTTGTTTGCTTCTTTCGAGGGTAATATTCAGGGTTGTTTTCTTATAGCTGCACCATGACATCAAATGAAAAGTGGTCCATAATCTTAACACACATTTTCTCAAATTCAGCCGTACATTTTTGGGTATCTATGAGCTGTTTGGGACCTCTGCCAGAGTTTAATGTTTAATGGGTTAGATGGCCTTGCTGATGGGTCCAGCAGGGTTGAAGATGACTATGGAAAATATGGGGCACACCTATAAATGTATAGGAAAATGTGGAAATCAGGTTCGGTTATAAATGGCTCAGATTGTTGCGATCTGTGTTCCTGACTTGTGCTTGTTTCACTCACTTTTCAGATTCTTCTTAATTATCTACCTCTCGATCAGACGTTATGGGAGTCTTTCCTCAAAAAGCAGAGGTAAGGAGAACATGTTGATCAAAGAGCTCGCAGGCTGGAAGACTTAAGCCACACAGCCTTACTTTTAATTGGAGATTCCTTTTCTGGTGTCACCAGGCAAACACAAAATCAGCTGCTATCAATCAGTATAGATGATGACATTAGCTAATGTCTAGCTGAATAAAAAGGAAAAACAACACCCCCTTCTGTCAGCTGTGACTCACCAGGCCTGACGCTGTTTATTATTGTAGTCTCTCACGAGGAGGCGAGCTGGGAACAAACCACCTCTGCTATTGTTTCCTCCATTTTCCTTGTTTGCATCAGACGCAACAGAGGAAGGCCCAGTTCTGTTTCCTCAAGTTGGGCAGCAGAGATAAAGCACAGGATGTTTTTAGTAAATAATACATATCATTTTTGCTGCTAATTAGGGCAGCATACGACAGACAACCAAGTCCAGGCCTTATTGAACATTAGAGCTCCTCCATGCTTACTGTTGTTGCAGTGTCACACAAATAATGATGCCTGTCCATCACTTTATATGCCGTCATCGTTGTTGTTTAGTGGCGTGTAAAAACAGGCGTAGCTTCTCTGTAAGTCTGGCCAGCAATCAAAAACCCCCAAATACTCCATTTTAAATCATATAAAACAGAGAATGTTTTGTCTTTGTCTTTAATATTACTACATTAGTAAAATACTTGGTGATTCATTTTCTGTCGACTGATTAATCAGGTATTTGTCTAGGCACTACTAATGTATGTTACAGACAAATGTTTTTTAAATCCAGGTTAAGCCTGGATATGAACAGTATAGTTGTTGAGGTATATTAAGTTTCCACTTTTTCTTCCATTTTCTCATAGGGAGGAGTACTCGCAGTTCTTAAAAGAAATGATCATCCAGCCTGGTATTGCCAAAGCCAACTTGGGCCTTTCCAGAGAAGACGTGACTATGGAGGACCATGTGAGTCAAGTCTCCTTTTGTTCTGCTGTTGTTTTCCCACAGCAGTGTTTAACTGAGATGAGGCCCGATACAATGAAGCTACATGCTGTGTGAAGTAGACTCCTTATGATTCTCTACAAAAATGAGCAGAAAGCATCAGGCAGTACGTGCAGGAGTACGCTTATTAGAAAAGCCTTAAAGAGGCCGTGTGCAGACTGGTGGTTACATGACATTCTTAGCTGTGCACCAATGTAGCACGTATGATGCAACTACAGTTGATTTTCATCGAGGACAAACAGTCACCTCCAACTAACACACAGAACAGGAGGAGCAGATTGTCAGACCGGTTATATTTTTAAATAGTAAGAAGTGGAAAAGTCCAAAAAGACATTTTATGTGACTTGGCAGGACTGTTTAATGTTGTCTTTTGGTAAACTTTCAATGTGTCTCTTACAGTCCGAAGTGCAACAGTAGAGTGTGTGTGTGTGGCTGCTTTGCAGGTCACTATATTACTCAAGGCTTTTGACTTTTTGCCGCCGTCAACCAAAGCCTGTGACCTGTGTGCGCCTGCGAGTTTGCAAACTGAAGACCGTGTACTGACAAGACACCGCCAAACCTCATTAGCTCTACCATGGAACTCGCCTAGCCATGAAACATTGAAATGAAATGCTGTTAGTTCAGTGTAACTTAAACATTTCATTCCATCAATAAGTTCATGAACAAGCATTTCTCTTATTCAATATATTCGTCCTCCTTACTGTTCTGTTTCCAACAGTCTCTCTGGACCGACTGTTCCCCCACAGTCGGTCATACGTCCCACACTCCTCTCGTGTCGACGCCTTCTATCCTTCTCATTCTCTGGCAGTCGGGTAATTGGGCTCAGCTGGGCAGCACCTGCTCCTGTGGCTGCCCAGCAGCACGTGGGTTTTGTAGTCTTTTCCCATCGCCATGCTGGTTTGTAGTAGTCCCCGCCGCCTCCACCAGGTTGGCACATACTCTCCTTCTATGACTCGGCCTCTCGTGACATATAATATATATGTCTTTGTTTTATGTGATTTGTTTCAGCCTCTAAATCCGAACCCAGACAGCAGGTGGAACACCTACTTCAAAGATAATGAAATTCTGCTACAAATTGACAAGGATGTAAGGTATGACTTTTCTTGATAGTATGTAAAAAGGACCACAGCCTGTCATTGTGTACATTGTATTTAAGAAACACAATTCTCCCAATCCATTAAAGGGATAAAAAACAAATGTATAACTAAAGCAACTGACAGGTATAATGTGACAGGAGTGTTTGTTTGCGTGTTTGCAGGCGGCTGTACCCAGACATGGCATTCTTCCAGCGTCCTACAGAATATCCTTGCCAGCTTATCTTGGACCCTCAGAATGATTATGAGACTCTGCGTCGACGAGTCGAACAAACCACCCTGAAATCACAAACTGTAAATCGCAACCGCAGTGGGGTGACCAATGTAAGTGACTAGTAATGTGTGTCCAAGTAACTGAATTAAATTCTGTTTCTGTCTGTGCACACAAATTGAAACAAGACGACGTGTTCTTTCACACCTAACTTGTTTAGTTTGGTTCAGACAAACCCTGGTGTGTTTGCCCAGATAGTACAGTTCATTTGGTCTGGTGTGAAAGTGGTCAGACCAGCTGAGCACAGGGAGCTGTACAGTGCATTCAAAAGGTCATCCGACCCTTTCACCTTTTTCACCTGTTGCAGATTCTTAAATCTTTTGCAAATGTATAAAAAACAACAACCCTGAAATATAATATTGACTTTGCATGAACTGCTGTCAGTCACATTCATGTTGCTCTCAGCATTGTAATAACTTTGGTGATCCTCTGACTTTTAATGCAGCGCCATCATCAGGTCAACCAACACTGTGGTTTATGAACAAGCAGAACTAATGACATTCCCATCAGCAAATGTTAGCATGCTAACATGCTAAAATAAGATGGTGGACATGGTAAATATACCTGCTAAACAGAAGCATGTTGGTAGAATCCTAAAATGGATTATTATCAGGAAACTGGGCTTCGGTTGTTGTTGTTTTTTTTTGGTTAATGTAACTTTTACACCAGGACAGTGATTTTGACTTACCTATTGATCTTTCATTGTTTTAGTTCACTTTTACGTCTCATCTTCTTATTCCTTGTATACTTTACCGTTGTTTAATACAAACAAACAATGTATGTGCTTCATGTAATCAACGTTATACAATGTTTGCAGAAAAATGGCACCGCTTCCTGGTAACATGACTCTGTCCTCCCAGGTCAGCTCCCCTGGAAAGGCGTTGAACTTGTATCCATCTAATGAGTATGAGGTGCTGCCCAATGGGAGTGAAGCACACTGGGAGGTGGTAGAGCGAATCCTCTTCATCTATGCCAAACTCAACCCTGGCATTGCCTACGTACAGGGCATGAATGAGATTGTCGGGCCAGTTTACTACACCTTTGCCACAGACCCCAACAGTCAGTGGAAAGGTCTGTAACATTTGTATTGAAACATTTGAGGTGTTTCATAACTGTTGGCCCTTTGTGATTCCGGTTTGCTTCGTTGTTCAGAGCATGCTGAGGCAGATACGTTCTTCTGTTTCACCAACCTGATGTCGGAGAACAGGGACAACTTCATCAAGAGCCTGGATGACTCTCAGTGCGGCATTACCTATAAGATGGAGAGTGTGTACTCCATGCTGAAGGACAAAGACCTGGAGCTCTATCTCAAGCTGGTAAGGTCCAGGCTTCATTCCCACTTTGTGCTCATTCTCTGTTCCTTTCATGGAGCTGTGCGGGAGATTTAAACTGCTGTGTAAAGGTCAATTATTGATTTCAGCGATTGATGGGCCACCCATTTAAACTGCCTGTTGACTGTAACAGCCAGTGTCTAGTGGAGCTGGCTCTGCATGGTTGTGGACTCCGTCTTATTTTCATTATTGATTGAATGGATTGGTTTGTCTTTAAATTCAACAGAATTGGGTTAAAAAAAGTTCTCAGTGCCCGATCTGACATCCTCAAATTGCTTGGTTTGTCTGACCAACGATCCCTTTACTATCATACAAGACAAAGAAAAGCAGCTAATCCTTAAATTTGAGAAGCTGGAACCAGAAAACCAAATAACCAAAAACTATTAATCATCGAAATAGTAACTGATAGGGTACCTAGCTACTTTCAAATTTGACTGCCGGCCGAGATCTACCAGTCTAAACAGGGAGCTGCAAATAATACTATGCCTGAGTTTATCATGTACACATGTGCAGTACAACTGATCACAGTGGATCTACAAAGGCACAAAACATTTAGTCTCAGGAATTTGGAACAGAAAATATCAAATTGAACTTTATGATTAAAGTACCTGCCTTATACATTTTGTACACAAAGATTTGTGGCAG
>JAVQJF010093832.1:0-12743 GCA_036023855.1 Gadopsis marmoratus
TGACCTCACAAACCGCTGCATCGATAGCCACCTATCACGTTCCAAATGTGTAACACTATTGATTACATCAAAGTGGATATTGTTACAATATTTTTTCATACAATTGAAGGGTCAATTAATGTCATTTTGCTCAGCAACCACACTACTACAACTTAAACTGAAGCTGAATGCTCCAACCGTTTATGCATTACTTTAAGCTAACTATTATAACCATTTATCCATTATAACCACTTACTGTATCCACTACTTTTGGCAAATCATTTGGACATGTTTAGTAATTACTTTTAGCTATTTATTTCAACCATTTTCACATCACTTTTTGGGTCACTTTTTTCACCTTGATGTGTGGATATATTATTTTAATCAAATCATAGTTTTTTATTTCTATTTTAATTAATAAATTTGCAATCTTTCCATGTACCCCATGGCAACCGTAGAAGTTCCTCCTGGGGTACAAGTACTCCTGGTTGGGAATCACCGGCTTAATGAACAGAAAGATTCTATCGATACTTTTCATTTTTGCTAACATTTTTTGAGTTTTAATACAAAGTCTTGACAACTTACCCATCCCCAAATAGCAACTCTGTCTTTGTCAATGAAGCCCATTTTGATGAATTCCCTAAAATACAAAAAGATTATTATATTTATTTTATTTATTTTTGAGGGCATCACATTAAAAGCACGCAAACTGGACAAAGGCCTTCTTATCGTCGTCACTCTGTGACGCTCTTGACATTTCCTGTGTGTCTGTCTGTGCACACAGGGGAGAATTTCAACCCTAAAACGAGTCAAATCCAGTTTGATCCAGCTTCCCTGCAGCAGAGAGGGTGAAGCTGTTTGTTTGATGCATTGACTTTTTCTAAACTGTTCCTCGCTTTGCTTACCTGGCAGCGGTTATCTGATCTTCCACCTCATAGGTTCCCAGACGTTTGTAGATTGCATGCATTAACGCGTCGCCTTGGTAACCGCTTCCTCTTCCGTCAAAGCTGGCGACGATGATTTTCTCAGCGCTGGCCAGGTAGGTGGACCAGCTCACCCTGTAGATGAAGTCTACTTTCTGACTGGAGGGACCAGCATACCTGGAAAGTTGGGCAACATTCACTTTCGGGTTTATGAGCCCGCTTCTGAAAAGCAATTTAAAACTTGATCCGATTGCTTCTTTGACAAATTCTTACACATCTATTAGCAAAGGGTACTTCTTGGATTCATCGAAGCCTGGAGGTAAAAACATCTGGAACCAGAGATCTGTCAAAAACAGAAACACCCATAGAAAGATGTGAACGAATTATACATTTTAGAACATATGCTTGTTCGCTTTCTTGCTGACAGTTAGATGAGAAGATACTGCTCTGTCCAGTAGATATGAATATGAAAATGCCAGTGTCCGGATAGTTTAGCACAGCACAAAGACACGGGGGAAACGGTTAGCCTGGCTCTGACCGATGGTAACTAAATCTGTCCTTGTTTGTTTCATTTGTACAAGACCAAAGTGTAAAAACAGCAAGTTTATGGACAGTTTTGCCCTGGACCACTTCCTGGCTGCGCATATTAGCTTCCTGTTACTGAGTGCGCTCAAGAAATATGACTAACTTTTATTTGTTCACATGTTTTATTGAAATATAACATGTGAATTAGTGGTCTGTAGAGTTTCCCCCCCCGTTTCCTCTCCTTATGCTAAGCTAATTGCTGCTGCATCAAGCTTTATATTTAGCGTACAGGCACGACGGTGATATCGATCTTCTCGTCTACCCGTCGGCAAAAAAGCAAATAAGCCCATTTCCCACAATGTTGAACTATTCCTTTTGGTTGAAAAGCATCGATTCAAACTTTAAGAATATGTTGTATTTTATACGTTTATCATCTCTTTTTAATTTAAAACTGTTAATCTGAAAAGTACCTGGTACCTACAGATGTCAGACAAATGTAGTGGAGCGCAGTGGATCTCTCCAACTGGTTATTAGTGGTTGAATTCACTTACTGAATCCGTTAAGTCTGATGGAGCGTCGACGCATTGTGGGCATTTGGATGTCAGATATCAGGCTGCTAAATGCAGTGTTGTCCTCCAAAACCTTTAGCTCTACAAATGAAAAAATACAGAAAGTTCATTAGGATAACATTTTTCTACTCCTTGATACCATTTCAGATGTTATTACAAATCTGTGATTACCTTTATTATTCCTGTTATCCATGAGCGAATGGTAAGGAATGCCAGGGCCTTGGAATGGAAATTGCAATGATTATATTTTATTTGTTTTTAATGAAATATCTGGATGTTATATATATTATTATATTGCAAAAAAGTACAACTGACCGCTGCAGCTCATACGGTAGAAGGAGGCATTGTTGCTGAAGTAGGCCGAGTTATACTGACAGCTTTCTCCACGTAACGCACAAGTCAGACACTCTGTCCCCTGTTTGGTCCACCTGAGACACACACAGCGAGTCTGAAAAAATGCTTTTTAGTCAAAAAGTATGTTTTTTTTAAAAAAGTAAAACAGTAAAGACCCTTACTTGTAAACATTCCTTCCTCCGGGCTTGCTAGCCTCTTGGTTACTTGAATAATACCTGTGGAATAATGGGTATGAATGAGTGGGGGGAAAGACTAGCAAAGGAGCAATTCAGCTCATGGGACGTAACAGTTTTCCTCTTAACCTCCATCATGACTTAGCGACAATCCCATTTCCAGAGATGCCAAACATTAAAATGTTTTGTACATAAAATGATGCATTAGAGGGATCTGGAATATTTCCATTTGATGGACAGGGGCACACATCATTCCAACTTACACACTATCTGCAGTCACTTTCATAATGTCAGTGGCCTCCCATTCTCCAGAGGTGATTGCTGTGGCTTCGCCCTGCGTCAGAACAGAACGTGTGTGTGGCAACATGTAACAGAAAAAATATCATGAAGAATATTGAGCATTTTGCCAGTGTGGCGCTGGACAACTGAATAAAATAAACCCTACTTACCCCGACCACATGATGGATGTGCTTGTACCCTTTGGCGTCGCTCAGCAGCAGGTAATAGCTGTTCTTGTTTGAGGCAAAAACTGGTTCTGGCGGAGAGAACTAGGAAGAACAGGTTATTAGCACACACCCTCTGGCATTCAGCACCAAGCCCATGGGCTCCTACTGAGGATGTAAATCTTTAAAAAAAATAAATAAAAACACTCAGGAATATATAGTTTCATTTAAAAAATATATATAAAGCTCAGAAATGTCGTAAAACAGCTGGTCACAGTAGTTTTTAGCAAACGTTACTCAAACAGGAGAAAATTTGTGGAGGACTATTTTCGCCGGCGGACCTACCCATCCAATCCAACCGGTGGTACTCTTCACCTCAAAATTCTGGAAAAATAAGTAGAATTGTTTTTTATAGCGCCACTAAGATACATCTGTGAGACGCAGCTAAGAAAAAGAAACATCCGTGACTCAGTATTGTTAAGTGTATATGTAGATCTGCTATATTCCAGGTACTTTGAAGGATAGGTTCACATATTTTTAAGTCTTCTGTAAAACAATGCTAACATGTCACGGAAAGCGGACATTTCCACCACTTTGGTGCAGACTGATATATTCCAACAACTATTTGGATCTTCATGAAATTTTGTACAGACATTTGTGGGCCCCAGAGGATGGAGCCTAACGTCTTTGGTGAGTGCCACCTGCAGGCCAAGAATGTCACTAATCCAGTGAAATGTCTCCACATCTACAGCTGTAGGCTACCACATGGCTAACACGCTGAACTAAGACAGTGTGTGATAAGGACTGTACCCACTAAACATCAACGTGTCAGCATTGCCATGACAGGGATGCTGATTTTAGCATTTAGCTCAAGTCACCAAGTGCAGCCTCGCAGAGCCGCTAGCATGAGTCATAGCGTTAGCAAGGGATCTCTTTACAGCCAGTATGAATAAGAGGAACACTCGCTCCTACAATGACTCTTTCTATGTGCACGTGGAAATGCGAATATTGTTTTAAGACAGACTTGGGGGGGAAAAAAAATGACCTTTAAATCATTTATATGTGGCCAAATTTAACCAAGCAATGCCTGGCAGCTGGCGTCACGTTGGCAGACGACATGAATGCAATTCAGCGATGAAGAAACTAAATGCAGGTCTAAAAAAGCTTTACCTTACCTTTCAGTAAAAACGTTGCCAGGTGTAGTTTTATTGCTGTTGGAATGGTTTGTGTACTTAAAACTTATCAAAAAGCTGCTTGTGTAGTTTGTGACACCTGTAAAAAATGTTTTTATTATAATGTAAAAAGAAAACTTGCTCATAGCATCGCGTTTTACCTCGACAGGGTCCCATTCGGACCCAGCAAAGTCGTAGATCTGAAGGATGAGGTGGTTTTGTACTCTCTTCAGCCACTGGACGGCAAGGCGCTCATCTGTCACCCAAGTAACAGTGGCCAAGTAGTGGTCGCTGAGGGCAAGAAGACAAAGGCCATAAGCGACGACACTCTGATCAGCTCCTGTTCGTTTCTGGCTTCCCGCCCTGAAAGCAGGAGAGAAGGTTTAACGTTGAAATAGAAGCCGTTTCGTTACCTCGAGCTGAATGAGGCTGGAGCGACAACCTCGGTAATGTTCGTCGTGTTGTCGGTGTCCACAACAAACAGTTTCACAGCGGGGTTGGGAGTACCCGACTGCACAAGAATAGGATGTAAGATACACCGGATAATTAAGAGCACGTCTGAACCCAGAGCAGGATACACTTCATTGGCATAGAAATATACAATGATGCCAGTACAAGCTTATTAGAGTCAAACAAGGCCTTTATGGTCCCACCTTTGGATATGGAATGGAAACCGTGCTGGGGTACTGGTTCTCGCCGTACCAGGAGTACTCTATGTTGTGGACTAGGGTGTCATTGACCTGAATGTAAGCCACGTACTTCCCTCCAGGTGACCACCAGAGGCCCCGAGGGGACGAGAACATCTCCTCTGGAAGAGGGGAAAAGTGTGAAGCAGAGTTATTTTATTCTGGACTTGCACGTGGTTCAGGTGTGGGGTTCAGTTCCCGCTAGAAAACCTGTGGTTGCATTTACTGATGTTCCTATATGCAGCAACACGTCTTGTGTTATTGTATGAAGACTCTGCAGCAGGATGGTTAATGTCATGTGTTTTACTGCAGCTGAAGAATCAGTCCTGCATTGGGTAATAATTAAACCATCTAACTTACAAAAATGCATCAAAAAATAAAGGAATTTTGACATAAGTTGCATGCTGAAGAATCTCACAAAAACATTTCCAAGACAACAGGATATGACTCTTGAGGGGACACAGATTCTGATGATCTAAATTCCTGTTTTCGAAGTACTCGTAAGTGGTGGAAGAAGTACTCAGTATGCAGTCCTTTACTTAAGTACAAAAACAGCAATATAAAAATACAGTTACATACAAAAATCTAAGTAAAATGCACTCGAGTAAATTGAAATCCTCAAGTAAATAAAATAGTACTTAAATATTCTTACCTTCCACCTTATCATATCCTTCATGTCTTACTTTGGTAGTTGTTGCATAAATAAATGTACTTAGTCATTATTCAGTTCATCGATATAGCTGATTTACAGCCGACATTAAAATGGAATTTGTATCTGGATGCTTTATCTGGATAAAGAAAAACGCACGTTAATGCCACGTGTAGCTGCGCGCAGAACGCATTGGGATCCGAAGGCAGTCGGATCAGCTGGTTCATATTTGGAGGTGGTGTGGCTCGCATCGCGGTTAGGTCTCAGCCGGGCGTAAAATGCAACACAAAAACAATCTGGCCGACAAGGCGAAAGGTCACCTCACGCCGCCTCCTCCTGCCAACTCGAGCAAGGCCCAGCAAAAGCTACAAGTGTAGCGGTAGTTAGCAAGTACACACACACAAAAAAAAAATGAATGACCTTGACCTGGGTCCATCAGTCCGCCTAACTAACGCGATATGTAACAGAGATAAGTTGTTAATACTGTGGATCAGGCGTCATTCTCCAGATAACACGTCCATACACAGATCACATGTTAATACCAGGTGCACTGTAAATGGGGCCTTGCAGTTTGACGTGCAATCTGCACATCGTGTGCCACGTACCCTCGTACACCCAGTCCGGGATCCCATTCAAAATCAGGTTCTCTTCACCACTGGCAGTGACTTGCTGTGGCTGCGACCCGGGGCTCGTCTTTACGTACACGTTGTTTTCCCAAACAAAGGCCTGAAAATACAGTAAAAATACAAATACATAAGACGGCCCGGTTTGTTTTCTGAACCCTCGCGAAACCCATTTTGCACCCGTTTTGCTCTGCTCAAGTGCTCGGGAAGGGTTGTACTTGATCATCGTATCTATCGACCGCGTGAAAGCCGAACTGCCACTCAGACATGTGGACATATAGCCAATCGTTTGCCTGTCCACGCTTACCAGTTTGCTGCCTTCAGGAGCCCAGGCGAAGTACTGGACTCGGTCAGGAATGTCAGAGGGTGTGATGAACGTGCTGAAATAAAGTGGAGAGGAAAAAATAAAAAAAATAAAAGAGAGAACTACTTGAGAGATTTGGTGGAAACGCAGTGAGCTTTGCTTACTCTTTCAAGTGCGCTCTACAACTGACATACACATATTTGAGTTTAAAAGAGATATTTTAAAATAATACTTTTTATAGGTGTGAACATAAAAGCAATAAAAAGTGTCATTGTCAGCATGCTTACCCACGTTCGAGCTCATAAAGTGAATATGAAGCTGTAAACGAATGCCTCCACAGCTAATGGGACAAAAGAAACAGCAACAAGCAAAAAACACTGCAGTGCGGTCGCTCGGCTTTGAATGCGAGTCATATTCATATTCATTTGAATAATAAACATAAAAAACTAGTAAAAGCTTTGTGTACCTTGGAATGGTTGCTCATGAATGCAACATACTTGTGGTCAGCAGACAGCTGGTAATCATACGCGCCTTTTTCATTCTGCGTTGGAAAAACAGAAAACCGTTTCCAGAGTTTCCGCACACACGCGCACACACACACACACACACACACACACACACACACACAGCATCTGTTTTGGATGGGAATGTGGTTTTCAAGTCGATACCATGTGGCATTGCTTAGACAAAGGCAGGACACCGACGCACACGAGGAGGAGGAGGACTTACAAACGTGTCTCTGCTCAAGAACACCGAGACCGTTCCTGCGAGCACGTCGTTGAGGAGGACCGAGCCCTCGGACTTATGCAGATACTCGTGATCTGTGGAGGAGGGTGGGAAAAAAATAAAAAATAAAAAATGGAATAGAATATTTGATTTCAAACGGAGGACGAAGCACGCAAATCCCTCCAGACGTCGGCCAAACAGTAGCATCGTTGCTGTCAGCGTGAGCTTGTGTGACTTAAAGGGGCCACTTCACACACATGTGCAGCAAAGTTTTAGGTTACTCATCGTGAGGAGAACTTCTCAGCCTGTTGTATAATGTCCTCTGAGACTCGGAGGACCTTTGTCAAGCCTGACCCCGACGATGCCGCAGGGACTAACAGTACAGGACTAAAAGTCAGGATGTCTCAGCCTCTGCCGCACAGATTTTGACCATTCTTTTTTTTAAGTCCCACCTCTGGTGAGTCCATTGCACTTCCATACGATTCAACTTGTTTTTCTGTCAGCTGACAGAACCAGCACGGCTAAAAACAGCTTCATATCTCAGGAAGAATTGCTCCTGTTCTGCTTTCCCCGAGAGGCTAGTCACGGTCACGGGTCCGAAATGCCCTTTCTACGTCACGATTTGCTGGATTCCAGCTAATTCTGGTGGATTCAGATTCAAATAGATGCAGACTATGAAGTATGAAGTAACAGTCAGAGGCGAGTCATTAAAGATCCATCGAGTCTCAGAGGACATTAAACAACCGCTTTCACAGCGTCACAAGTCATAACATTAGCCAAGGGTGTGTTGTGTTGTGTTATAAGACAGACACTTGAACGAGGGGATCAATGCGAGTGAATTAGTAGCTAGAACACAGGCGACTGGCTGGCTGCCGATGGATAATAAAGCCTGCTTGGTGACACATTCACAGTTTAGAAGCCCTCACATACTTCGGCAGTAACTAGCGGCATCGCGGCTTCGAGCCGATGCACCGTCTCCCACCTGAGATCCACCTCATGCTGTAGGCCTTTGGCTTCAGCGTGCTGTTGAAGACGTCCTCCAAGGTGAAGGACCTCTGGCTCTTGTCGCCCGCCTGCTGCTCTGAAAGCCACGTCAGAAAGTTAGGACCTGGCCTGGTCACAGGTCACGGCTATCGGGCTGCCAACACATGACCATGACCACCACCATCATCATCATCATCATCATCATCATCATCATCATCATGGTAAAAGGAGGCGAGTGCTGTAAAGGCTGTAGCTGATAGTGACAAGTGGCATATTGGCTGGTGCCAGTGTGTGTTTGGGGGTAATTATGGGCTATATATATATATATAGAAGCTATATATATATATAAATAAATAAAGGCACGGGTGTGCTGCATCAGAGAAGCTCAATTGCAATCGAGTAAAATGAATTGCTTTATGTGTTAGTGTCCCCCTATCGGTGTTTATCGGATGGACGCGGGTCCAAATAGGGACCGTTGGTCCTGGACCGGACGGTGTTTGAACGGTGCGTCACAGGACTCACCTTTCAGGTGTATAGCCGTCGGCACCGCGATCAAGACGACGACGACCGCCGCCCCGAAGACGCCGAGGAGCACCTTGGCGACGGAGACCTGAAAGGACAAAAAGTTCAGGAAACCTGCAAAAAGCCCCCCCCCCCACCCCCACAAAATGCGAGTATTGAAACCCCACCAACACCAACACCGACCATTGTGTGCGTGTATTTAACCGATATCCGTCCAAAACAAATCACAACTCCATCGATCCGGTCGGCTGCGCTGCGCGCGGGGCTCTGCAGTTAGATATTATCTGGAGGGAGGTGGTTTATTAATTTTTGGTTCTCTCTCTCTTTCTCTCCAAAAGGTGGCCGCGGAGTAAAGTCCGCCGGGCTTTGGTCCCGGCGCTCTTGTGGAATTGTGCGGGTGCCGGTCCGGCGGCCCCCCCCCCCCCAGCCGTTATTCCGAGTCGCGAAGTTGCAAAAGAATATAAAAAAATTAAAAAACTTAAGTTGCCTTTTCGTTCCAAAGTGCGACGGGCAAGTTCGTTGCAGCTCACACGTGATAACATGAATAATTAGCAGGGAGCTGGTTCTACATGGGGAATAAATTCCTCCTAACAGACGATAAAAACAAGTGATTTGTAATTTATTTCCACGGTACATGCGGGTGGAGGTCGGCGGGGAAACTAAGCACATGGCAAACAGCACAAGTGGTACAAAAGAAAGTGGTGCAAACAGTAAGATTATATTATAGATTGTAGTACCCAGTGTAACCCCAGCTCTATGAGTACTTGGGAGGCCCTCTAACAGGCTTCCCTGTTTGTTTATGTTTGTTTGTGCTCTGCCTCAGCACCTTGCTCGTCTCCCCTGAAGACTCAGTAACCACAACCAGGGCCAGCAGGGGCCAGGTGCCAGAGGGACTCGCACATACTCGTAGAACTGGGGTTACAACATATGTGCTCCGCCCTCTAACGGGTTTCACTATTGGTTAAAACCAAGGCGAAGGCTGCAGGGATGAGATGTACTCCCAGCTGGGCCCAACCAGCTGAATCGAGCACCATCCGCCTGAGAGATGCACACCGGGCTGTGAAGACACCTGCAGGCAAATATCGTTGTATAGGGCCTCTGTCTGCCTCTGATGGAGGAGCCCACCACCATGCACCAAGCACAGAATGTGACACGGAACTGGCGGTCATATCCCGAAGGTATGACTGCACAGAAGTCGAGGTGGAGGACCAGGAGGCTACGATGCCCCCAGTGGAATGCACCCTCAGGTCCACCGGAGGAGCACACCACATCAGCTCATAGCGGAAAGGGATGGCTTCGGCTGCAGTTCCAACGCCTTCCTGTCTTTACTGACATACCGTACATACATAAAGGCAAAATGTACCGACAGGGCGCACCGGTCACCAGCCCTCTTGGCAGACGCCAGGGCTAAGAGGAGCGCCGTCTTCACCGATAAGGCCTCCAAGTCCACCTGACCCAGGGGCTAGTGGTGTGGCTCTAGGCATGGCAATGTTGGTCGATAGTGATGCTTTATGACCAAATACCTTCTGTCATATTTACAAGTAAGTACATTTGCTGTAACTTAGCAAATGTAGACAGAATGTAGACACATTCCTCACTCCTCATGTCTTGTGGTCCTGAATTACAGCCAGGTATTACCAGTCCACCAGCGACCTCAGGTGATTTGACATGACTTATGACAGCCAATCAGCTAGGACGAAGGCTAATAAACAGAGTGTCATAAATGCCAGACAATGCATACACTGTATTTACATAATCATTAATAGCCTTCCTGTTTCGGTCTAGTTCCTGAAGGCAGCGTGAGAACTATGTCACTGACTGTGGGACACCAGGGTGGAGAACTTCTAAGGTAAAAACTTATTCACATTTTATATATATATATATATATATATATATATATATATATATATATTACTGCTGTCATGGGAGGCAGTGTCAGAGGGGAGATACATTCCCTCTTGGTGGGTGCAACAAGGACTACGAACCATCCTGGCATTTGTTAAAAGACTACAAAACCCATAGGCAGCAGGGCCTCCAGGACAATGGTTCCTGCCCAGCTGAACCATATAAACTGATTGCCCTAGTGAAGAGGGAGGGAAGTGAAACAGGGTTTCTTTTGAGTAGATAGGAGAGACTGACGGAGGTGTACAGAGAGGAACATGACTTTAGCTGTGTTATGAGTAAGACAGTGGATTAGACTTTTGATTTAATGCCTGTTTTGTTTACCTTATGTCTGCAAGAATTAATTTGACCTGTTATGAGAAGATGGAATACACTGAATTTAAATGCTTTACTGTCTTCATTCCCTGCACCCACACTTCAAAGCCGACCTCTCAAGATGTTGCACTATATATATTTTATATATATATTTAAAAAAAACTAAAAAACTTTTATACAGAAGAACAGATAGAAGTACGTGACAGCGTCAAGCACATTCAGAGCAGGGGGACTAAAATAATTTTAGTCCATGTTGCCACAGACAGGAAGCTCTTTGTACATACTGTAAGTTATGGCCTTTCAAAGCAAATGCTAAAAGCCTGTTAAAAGCTTAACAAATATAAATCTGGGCCTTTATGAGGAACAGCCATCATATTCTGCACTTGTTCCCTTTAAACCGGACATCCTCAGCAAACAAATACACAGTGGATGTCTTCCTTATTGCAGCAGGGCGTGTTTGAACAGTGTTACTTCATAGATGCCTCCATTTCCCTGACACTAAGAGCGACTAAAATCGTTTATAGGTGTCACTATGAACACATTTGCCTTTATTGGACAGATAATGTTTTGGTGTGAGGAAGGAAATGTCTCCCTGTTTATGCTTACCCTATGAATCAATAGTTTTGCTATTAAATACAAAAAAAATGAGGAAACACATCCTAAATATAGAAGGCTTAGACAAAACCAAAAAAATAATGTTCAAATTACAAAAAGATCCTGACAATATGACCTGGACCTACAACGTATAAAACTCAAAGAGACCAAAGTGATCAAATGTCCTGTCGGACAAACATTCCAAACCTATTTAAAAAGATATGAAGCAGATACAAACAGCAAATCATCACAGTTCAGATATTCGCTGCAACTACTTGTCTATTCTGCTTGATTTCAATGACTGAAACAATTAATCAATTATGGAAATGTTTGTCGATTGACTAATAGGTTAATTAACTGTTTCAGTTTTAGTAACAATGAGCATAAGATCATATTCCCAATGTTTCTGTGTGCACCACTTTTGATGAAATGAAGCACTAACCTAACAGAGCCGTGGTTAAAGCTTGCAATAATTCCTCATTTATCTACAACACGTGTGACTGTTTATATCCTGCAATGGATTCTGGGTTCAGCAGGTTAGAATGTCCAGTGTTTATACACAGAGATAAACAGAGATGCTGCGCTGTGATTTCAACAGATGTGGTCAGCTGTCAGCACTGTAATTGCTTTCTTGGCTTGAGGTTGAATAGCATTTGAGTTTGGAAGTTGTTGTTTTGGAGCACTGTGAGGGAAATACTGCTGTTAGTAGTGGGTCAGTGAAGCTTCTTTTAACATGCTTATAGCACTGTGTGTAGCAGCTTAATGTACTGTAGCAGCAGCTGACCTCAACGCTGTTTCTACCTCGGCACAAAGACACTTTACCCACTGTACTACTATTACTATTGCGGTTTTAAAAATAGATGTATTTCAGCTAGAAGATATGGCATTGAACACATATCAACAGAAGACATACAGATCTAATTGTCCAGACCTTAAATTGTGTTATGGCAAATATACAGATAAATTAAAGGAACACTTAAATTAAAGGAACTCTTTTTAAGCAGAGTATAGCATCAAGTCAATTAAACTTCTGGGATTGATCTGGTCAGTTAAGCAGCAGAGGGGGTTGTTAATCTGTTTCAGCTGCACTAGAGGGGCAACAATGAGACGACCCCCAAAACAGTAATGGTTTTACAGGTGGAGGCCACTGACATTTTTTCCCCTCCTCATCTTTTCTGGCTGTTTTCACTAGTTTTGCATTTGTCTCGGGTCAGTGTCACTACTGGTAGCATGAGGCGACACCTGGACCCTACAGAGGCTGCACAGACAGTCCAACTCCTCCAGGATGGAACATCAATAC
>JAVQJF010093853.1:0-11177 GCA_036023855.1 Gadopsis marmoratus
CCCCCCCCCCCCCCCCCCCCCCCCCCCCCCCCCCCCCCCCCCGCCCCCCCCCCCCCCCCCCCCCCCCCCCCCCCCCCCCCCCCCCCCCCCCCCCCCCCCCCCCCCCGCCCGCCCCCCCCCCCCCCCCCCCCCCCCCCACCTGAGGAATGTTTATGGTGTAGCACACATCTGGTCATATACACTCCACAATGGAGAGGAGAGTTCCATTAGCACACAGCACACACGGATCACACCGCTAATTAACCTGATGAGTCTCACACCTGCTGGCCCCGACTTTGCTCCTGCCAACATGGACGTGGGTGGCTCCTCAACCTAAATCAATCTGCACTAATTGCTGGTCTATGCTCCCCTGTGTCGTTACCTTTCTGCTTGTCAGCATCC
Source organism: Gadopsis marmoratus (assembly GCA_036023855.1). NCBI lineage: Eukaryota > Metazoa > Chordata > Actinopteri > Centrarchiformes > Percichthyidae > Gadopsis > Gadopsis marmoratus. The sequence goes on from JAVQJF010093853.1 coordinate 382, forward strand.
TATCTACCTGTCTGATTTGACGAGTAACTCCCACGTCTCGGAGTCACAGTGATCACTCAGGCAACTCAAAGGTCTCAGTGTTTTGATTTTGCCACTGTGTCAAGACATTCTGATGTGGAACTGACTGCGTGCTTATCTCTGATCTCTTGAAGTCGTGAAGGGTTTGAATGAGGTAGTGTGTGGTTACATTCATGCATCTGATCCTCGAGTCTCAACTTGAAGTAACTGAACTTTTTCTCACTTTACTGTACACCCTTACTCTGCAGTCTTTTCTGCCAGGACTTTATGTTAAGGATGCTAAAGCTATTCATTATATTAGGACTGAGAAAAAAAACAAAAAGGCCTCTCTTTTAAATAGCGCATTGATTCAGTGGTGAAGCTGTTCATTTAGATTAAGTGTTGTGGTTTGGAGAAGAGTGAGGATTAGATTTATGTTTAGGTGAGTCTCCAGTCTAAGTTTTCTGCCTCTTTTACAGCTTCTCTGGCATGCTCGCCTATGCTTGTAGCAGAGGCCTATGATCAATTACACTCACTCCATCCACTGCTCGCAAGACAACTAGGAATGGTCTCAATGAGCATGTTGCCAGGAGAGCGGGACCAAGAATGGAGGTGGAGCCAGCAGAATTTATATGTAGCTGAGCTGCTCACAGCCACAAGAGCCTTAAAAGGAAATAGGTATGAGGAGAAAGAAAATGTTCTGTGATATTTCCACAAATGCAGACATCTGTCTCTTTTTGACATATTTCCTCATGCTGACAGAGGTCACGAGTTTGTGTTGTGTAACCATGAGGGTAACAGTGATTCTGTCAAACTCAATGGAATGAAATGAATGTGGAAAGAACGGCAAAGAGCTCATGAAAATAACAACGGAATCATGAAAGAAGAGCCTACAGAAGTCATTCAGTTGTGTGACAGATTGTCCATAGAAGGTCATGCAGTTCACCTCAGAAAGATCACATAACTCTACACTAGAAGTACTTAGAGGGTGAGACGGTTGAAGATGTTAAGATTTAGAAATTGCCTACATTTCTAAATGCTTCTTAGGAAATGCAGCAAAATGGTAGAATCAATTCGTGACTTAACTACTTTGGCTGGTTTCACTATTGTCGCAATTTGATTCTGAGCCCCTCGTTAGCTATTAGCATTCTAGCCGAGGCATCAGGTAAAGACATTTGGCATAGGGGAAGGGGATTGTGTGAATGTGTGTGGCAGGGGAACTGGGAGAGAGTAACAGGGCTTGCGTGCTTCCATCCTCCACCCCTTTCCCTCAGATGGAGCTGTACTTTAAACAGCTGGAGGAGGGTCGCAGAGGGGCTACTGAGGAAAAAAGAAGAATCGAAGAAAGGCGGGGGTGTTGCGGGTCCTTTCACAGTTGCATGAAACTGTAAATCCATCAGCTATATTTCATCTGGGCTGGTGGTGCTAATAGATGCAACTATTTAATATTTTATTAAGTGTATGATGTGTGTGTGAGCTCAGGGGGGAGAAGACAAGGGGTATTGCGATGGTGTCTTACCAGACAGTAAAATGTGTTTGGCAGTTATGGGAGAACGTGTCAGTGAGTGCATGGAGGAAGATGTACTGTGACTCCATCCCATAATTCCTATATTGTACGAGCTGCTGTAAAACGAGCTAACACAGGGACTGCAAGGAAATATTTGACGATTTCAAGCAAAAGTGTAATTTGTGTGATTGGGGGGAAACAAATTTTTTTTATGATCATTTTTGCGATTCTGTACACGTTCCAGAAGGCTGTGAGATTTGTGCGTATAGTGAGCATGCCTGATTGTGTGTGTGTGTGCCCTCCAGAGTGTCTGCTTCCCATGTGGAAAACATTGCCGTTCTGGGCTTTTTCTGCCTCATAGACTCACAGCTGCTTTCTCCCATTTGAGGAGATTTGTCAAAAACGATCTAATACAATCAAGTCTGTTGTAATGTTAACTCACAGTCCCGAATAAGAGAGGGGTTGACATTACAAACGTGCAGGTAAGCGTGCACACACACACACCTATGCTCGCATTTGAAGACAATCAGATTCACTTGTATAATATTAAATCATCTGCAGGAATGCCATTATAAATGTATATCACAGTGGTTGTGTCTTAGATAGGACATGTGCTATTCGCTATTACATGATCCTCATGTGGATTATACGTTTGACATTAATCATCACAATATTAAAAAGTACAATATGCTGATATATTATTACAGCTCACTGGCAGAAAAGTATCATGGTTAGAAAACATGAAGTCAGTTTCCTTCTCCACATCACTGCCTTGTTTTCGCCATTAGCAGCCTTATAATAAGTATTGACTAGGATGGAGTCAGGTCATGCTCTATCTACCCACCCACCTCGAGGCTGTCGCAGTACCAGAACCCTCCTAAGTCAAGGGGACTGGGAGCAGCAAGCACTGGGGCGGTCATGGGCGGCTGTACACCGACTCCAGAGGATGACTGGAAGGCAGAGAAAGACAGACTTCAAACCCAGATGGGCTTTGATACGGACTCTGAACTGGTCCCTTGTCATCTAATAGATGGTGGAAAGAGAGAAATAGAGGAGGGGTGAAGGAGAGGGAGAAAGGAAGGGGAGAGAAGGCCTGGGGAGTTTTTGAAGTGAATATACTTGTATCATGATCAAAGAGAAGCAGAGAGAAAAGGGGGAAGGGAGAAGACAGAGAAACCTTGTGCCCTTCAGAATTTTTTCAGCCAGAGTCAAAGTTAAGTTAAACTTTACGAAAAGACTTACTTTCAAAAGTCATATTTTTAGATTCTTATTTTTCCAGAGTTAGATAGTAACAACAAATATAAGCAGAGCAGAGATATTCTTATATTGCAGACCCTGAAATAAGAAGTTCAATCATACAGCAAATGTACAGTTAATGTCTTTACCTTAAAGTAACTATGGTATTCCAAAAGTATCTTAAATGTATAGACTTTCTGCTAAAACCAATGAAATAAAGTGAAACACTTTTTTCTGCACATCAAATATCCACAAAGTAGGTATTTCACGTAGCTCTGAGGTCAAACTGTGTGTGTGTGTGTGTGTGTGTGTGTGTGTGTGCTCTGGGTTTCCATGGCCTGTGTTCCGACATCTGATTTGGGTGAGAGGGCTAAATGGGTCGTGGACGGGCTCCGTGACCAGCTTTCTGTCCCAGAGCGCAGAGAGCTTGACTCTGTGACCGCTAAATCAGCACAGCTGAAAAACTGCCATCCAAGCTGGACTCTGTGTGTGTGTGTGTGTGTGTGTCTGTGTGTGTGTGTGTTCTATGTATTAATCAGGTTGTGGGGACATAAATCCATTCACGTCATCATTAGTGAGTGACTTATCTCCCATGTGGGTAACATGGAACAACAAATCTGGTCCCCATAAGAATAAAGATTTAAGGGCGGGGGGTAAGGGTTTGGGTTAGAGATGCAGTTGTTATGGTGAGGTTGGGGTTTATGTTACTAGCAGCACAAAAAAATGCAAATGAATACATTAATGCACTGAAGTAAAAATGGTCTTAATCTAACTAGAGCTCCCATATTTTAGAGCACAGCAAAAAGTTAGTGAAAGAAAGATCCATGTTGTGGTTTTAAGTTGTAAGCTGAAGCTCCATTAAAGCTACTAAATGGACCTTGAGGTCCAGCAATCTATATTGTATCTTGGGACAGCTTATTTGTTGATCCTGTAGCACGGTGCAAATTCTGAAGTTGACTACCTAGCCCGAATTTGCCTATACAAAGGTTGAGGTTATGGTAAAAGAAATGTGTATGTATTGCTCATGTTATATGATACCATAAAGTGTGTGTGAAAGGAAGTGAAATAAGAAAGGAAGAACCGAGAGAATAGACGAGTTGAAGGGTAGAAAGTGGTCTTAAAAGGAATCTCTCTGCTTGAGTTAACACTTCCTTCTCTCTCGCTCCCTCTCTTATTTTCTCTCTTGTCTGCTCATTTTCAGTGGGCGCAGTGGCGCTGGGAGAAAATGTGAGATCCAGATGTCGAGCCTTCGCTGCAGATGTGCTCACTTAGAGGCCAAGAAATTCAAATCAGCCTGGCCATGCACATGCACACACAGAAGCATGAAAATGAGCGCACACATTTGTGCCCAGGTCCATATTTTCAGGGAGAAAATCATATACACACTCACAGAGACAGGATTGTTTGCAAATTTAAAACCAAAAAAAAAAACACTCACAAAAAATATGCTACTTAAATCTCGAGTCACATGCAGAAGTAGAAACACAAAGAGCTACAGACACTGCCTTCCCCCATGCATCAAGGATTTTCTGTACAAAACCTCTCTTCTGCGTTTTATTTACATAACATTCACTAACCTCTGACTACTTACCGGCCAGAATAAAACAACACCCACACACACAACAAGCCTAATGGTTTTCAAAATGGTTTCAAATATTAATGCTTCCTCTGTTCGCTACTTACATGCCTCATAGCCCATTATTTTAGAAACAAGCTGCATTCGAGAGACCTCGACTAGCCTTGTCCAAGGGCTTGATGCTAATGAAATGAGCGGGGCACGACGGCATTGAACCACTTGCATTAAGGCCATTACAGAGAAAGAGACCAGGCACAGGAATCCAGTTCCCACTTATGCTCTGTGTCACTGTAACAAGCGGTGGACTTATTCCGGTGAAGATGACGGTTTGTATATAGACGTAGAAATAAATGCTGCAGTGGAAAAGGCTTAGAAACAGACTTTATTCAACTACTAACCTCTTCAAGTACTTCATGTTGCTTTTAAGGGAGATAAGCAGAATTTGATCAAATACTGTAGAATAAAATAGAATTAGGGCTGCAACAGTCCTTTAAATCAACATTAAATCTGTCTTTTATTTGCATGTTTAATTAATCCGTCTGAAACATCCTTTACAAGCTCTCACAGCCCAAGGTGACGTATTCAAATGACTTCTGCTTCTAATTAAATAAAACAGAGAAAAGCAGCGAGTCATCACATAGGTGAAGCTGGAAACATAATGCATTTTTTATTCATAAATGACTTAAACAGTTAAACTACTGTCAAAATTGAGGATTCATTTTCTGTCAGTCATCTAATAATTTTTAAGATAAATAACCTGTTACCTCACCCTGCAGACTTTTTTAGGTTCCGGCGGTATGATTGTTACTATAAAAATGTTGACATTTCAGAAAAATTTTGAGTTAATCTGTTTTTCTGTTTGGCCTTTTAGTAGCATTTTGTCTGATTGCTGGTTGTTTCCTTTTTTTTTTTTTGCAGTAAAACTGCACTGGTGATTCAGTGCTTGGTTCTGCTTCAGTGTACAGTATATTAAGTGTGCATGTAAGCCAAAGAAATCTCTCTGTCTCTTTCTCTAAGTATGTGTGTGTGTGTTGGGGGTCATAATTGTGCACTGGTGTGTTTGTGTGTAGGCGTTAATGGGTGGGGCTATAGAGGAGCTTTGACATATTCAATACAGAACAACACATTGACTTCAAGGAGAAAAAATGTGTGTGTGTCTGCAAGTCTCCTGGGCCTGTTGCCCATTATTCGTCCTTGTGTCCTCCCGGCCAATGATTATTGATCGGGCCATGTTAAGTATGGAGAGGGCACCTTATCGTGACAGCTTGACTGGTGCTGCAGTGCCTTGATCTTTTCTGAAGGGAGGCAATGGGATGAAGGGAGGGATACATTCTGGTGTGAAGCTGTGTGTGAATGTGGAGGATGGCCTTTGGGGGTTAGAGGTGCAAAGAAGTGTTTCTGTGTGGGGGGGGGGTTAGGGTGGGAGAACTTAAATTATATGTATTAGAAGATCTCAGACTTGTACTGCTGTGTATGTGTGTGTGTGCATGCATTTCTCCCACAGAGACACATTAGAGAATGCAGGGAGATTTTGCATACATTGTTTCCTTCTTTGGTCAAAGACACTCCTGAGGGTGCTCCCAAATAAAAAATAATAATACAACCCTTCACTAGGGTTATAAGGAGCAGAATCCATCACACACATACATAGATTTTAGAGGTGTCGATATCCAGGCGTATCTTTAAAGGCTTGGTATCATCTAAAATAAAGCTGAAAATCATCTAAATCTGATCCGTTACTTACTGAACTCTGCTGTGTTTTGTCCACTTCAGCCTGGTAGTATTAAAGCGCAGCTCTCCTTTTCCACAGCCAGCTCTTCAGTGCGAGCATTTCACTGCATCTGCAAGTGAAAATTAGTGTGTGCGGAGGTGAAAAATTATTTTAGCGCTCCGGTGAGGTTGGCAAAATACCTGGAATCGCTAAACTCCTATGCTAATTATCATTAGGAAAGAGCAATGTACAAAACATTCATGTAGGCTAGCAGCGTCTTGTTTTTAGCCACTGGTGCTAATTGTCACTTTCATATCAGTTATATCAATTGCCGCTAAGTAATGTTATTTCCATGAGTTACTTGATAACTTGTCTGGTTGTAGTGTTCTCCCCCAGCCGGTGTCTGTCCTCTGAGTCAAAGATCTTTCATGAGAGAAGAACCTCCACTCGGTAACACAGCTGTACCATCAGAGTGGACAGAGTGTTTCTGTAGTTCCAACAACTCCTACTGAGTGATGCTTCTTGACAGGGCTAATACAGTCATAGCAGCATATAGCAGCAGGGATGAACAAAGTGCAACCAGCAGTAACAGCATAATGGAGGAGTGAGCACTAATGTTATAAAGACTACCTTGCTATTTTCATCAAATGTGATTGGTGACATGTCAGCAGATGCTGATCAGCTGACAGTGAGCAATGACTTCAGTGCCAGAGCTAAAGCATTTCTTCATCTGTTCGTTGATGATTCATTTTGTTGCTTCAGTTACTCAACGCTCATTGCCTGGAATGCCTAATGTAAGTTTGTTTGAGTGCACATCGTTCATGGAGATCGGAGCTTCAAAACGTGTTTCTGACGCAATCAAATTCAACATAGACCCATTTTGCCAAGCCAGTTTGTTTCTTTCTACATATTTTTTAACATGTTGTTTACCCCATGGCTGAATTAAATGTGGTACAACATAGCTATTTGCTGATTAATTCATATAATTAAATTTTGAATTGTCTTTTATTTTTACTATTATTAGTAGTAGTATTGCTCTTGTTGTTGTTGTTACATGTGCAGCAGTTGCCAGTTTCCTTTCACTGCAATGTCCCAAGCCGGGGGCTCTTTGAAACCACCCAACCTCCGGAGTCCAATAACACATACTTTGATTCAAATGAGGGTCATGCAAGTGCTTTTAGCTAATAACTAAAACACTGCCAACGATGACTTGTTTTACTTTACTGTGGGGGACATATAGTTCCTGATTCATCTTGGCTAATTGTGCAGGGAATGACAGAGCCACACAGGTATGTCTGGAATACGGCATATGGCGAAAGGGTTATGAAAAGATTTCATGGCAGCGCAATGCGTCATCCATTGACAGATGGTTTGGTATGTGTAGGAAATGTAGGAATCTCATTCTAGAAGCACTGTATTCAATACAGCTGGTGGTATACCTCGAATCATAACTTCTCCTGCAACAAGAACAGTTTTAATTGAAAGCGATTTCTTTTTTCCCCGTGGATATTCTCTTTTTAATGTAGTGTAACGCTGTTTGAAAACCTTTGAGTCAGGTCTTCATTGAATTGTTTATGTCTGAGGAAAAAGCTGAATCTATTTATTGCATCTATTGAATCCGTGTATTTCTCTCATTGTGGTTGGATTGCTACAGATAACAGCCCGCTATTCATCCTGTTGGTTCAGGATTTGGAGTGACGCCTGTTGGCTTGCATCAGTGCCCTCCTGTTTGTTTTCTCTACAAGAGTAGATGAGTCAACTGATTGGCAGTCAGACGGCACGCTAGATGATAGCGCTAAACCTTGGCCTGGGCTAGCTGTTCACTTATTCACAGAAAGAGCAAGAAAAAGAAAGAAGGAAAGGGGGAGTGTGTGTGTGTGTGTGTGTGTGTGTGTGAGAGAGAGCGAGAAAATGAGCGAGAGTCAGGGAGAGAGAACTAAAGAAAGATGAAATAGGGCAATTCAAATGCTGAAAATCACCTAATATTACCAATTGTGAAAAAGAGCCGCTTCTTATTATCACCCACCTTCATTGGGGCAAGCACTGCCTGATGCCTTAATCTAGCTACTAGCCACTGCCGCCCACCACAGTGTGAGACACACAAACACAATAAAGTAGCACTACCTCTGCCAACACTACACGCGCACGCACCAGCACACACTGCAAGCACTCCAGCATATGGGTCAGATCTAATCGCAATAATTTCATTTCCCCCCTCATCAGCTCCAAGCCAGATATACTAAGTCCCATTTGTAACCACTGCAGCGCTACTGGAAGAAAATATGACAGATAAGAGGACTCTTGTAATAAGCCGGCTGCGTGGATCTGATAAATGAAGAGAGCTTTTGCCAGTTAGCTGCAGAAATATATTGTGGAACGGAGGAAACCCAAATGTGGGTAGCTTGAGGATTCATAAAAATAAACGGGGAAGCAAATTAACTTTGTTGATTAGCGGCAAGATGGAGGAAGCTGCTTGGAAATGACTCGACGCCGCATGGGAAATCTCGAGAGCGCGCAGAGTTCTGATATCAAGGAGAAAGAAGAAAACATAGATGTGTAAGATACAGTAAATCCTCATAGGCATCTTTTCATCGACAGAGTCACTCCTCACTCTTTCAGTAAGGAATCTCTTCATCTCTCTCTCACACACACACTTTCTGTTAAAAAAATCAACCCTTTTCAGCTGTTCCTAGTTAAAAAACAGATGTGCAGCGCTGCTCGTGATGGAAAGTGTAATATCTGTTTAGAGCATGGGCCTGCATCATGCCCATATGGTTTTCAGTGGGAGAGGTGGAGTTGCTCAAGCGGAATTTGAAATGTAAATAGAACAAAGGCTTGTGGGAGGTGGTTAATTTCATCTGTTTCCATGGCAGGTAAGCTCCGTCGGTAAGGCTGTGATGTTTATTTGTGTGCCTTTATGTCTCACAGTATGTAAAATGATGTTTCTGAACATTCTCTGAGGAGGCTGTTTGTCTTTCATAACTGAGAGTTCCTAGATTCTTTTTTTTTTTGCAAAGCGTATTCCAGTGAAAACAGGTCAAAAGGAAAGTTGAGGAAGTTTTCCTCGTGCCAGGCTTTCTCTGGAGGAGATGCTTCAGTGCATCTCAGAGAATCATCCATGCGAGACCCAACACATAAACAGTCACCTTGTCAGTCACCTTGTCAATCACTCAGCCAGTCAGTCAGTAGGCCAGTCCACCAGCCTGCAACCCAGTCGTCCACCTATCCAGCGAACCAATGACTGATAATTCTCTTTCCTTCTCACCCCAACTGATCCAGTGTCTCCACCGCTTACTAATGCTTGGTAGAGTTTAAAATCAGGACCTCTTCTCTCTTCTCTGCTATTATTTCTCTTTTATAAAATCATTTTGTGTTCTGATGTAGTGGCACTAATTGTTTTTTCTTTATTTTGTACATTGAGATTTACACAGGAAGATCAAGGTGTTGCTATCTATTATCAACATATGTGTGTACAGTGAAGACACAGCTAAATATCTAGGGTGCTTTTTTTTACTTAATATTGCAATTAGACTGGAAAAAAAAAAGATGGCCTGTTGAATATTTGAAGTACCAACTTCACTTGATGTTAACAGTTAACTTAAAATTGCTCAGAAAATAATTATGTTTGTCAGACTTAATGATTCAAAAGCTCTTCCCTTTGGGGACATTATTTATTCCATGGCTGACATTGTCAATGCCAATGTCAGCCATGACAGACATGTCAATGTTTAGATGCATAATTCTTATTATTTATGCATCAAAGCATCCTTATCCAATAGGACACCTACCCATCAGCATCAGTGTAACAGCAGACACTGTTTTATACAATAAGCTACACATGGTATTTGCATTATTTAAGCCACTTCCTCTCACTGCATATCGATTCAGAATCAAATTAAGAAAAAGGAGAAATTGTTTCTCTCTCTTTTCTGCTCTTTTGAAAAAACGAGTGTGCTTGTGAGGCCAGTGAATTGGCATAATTACATGGGTTTAAATGCAAATTTACAATGTGCTTATTAATTCTATTCTGCTCATTTCAAATGACTGACTGCACTTAATTAAATCAGATTGATTAGACCTTTTCTAGACTTTCCCTTTACAACCACATAATTATGACAAATAGAGCCACTTGACACCAAATCTACAGCAGAGGACTGAGCTTTCTTTCCTCTGCCATTCAGGGTCTTTCAAGACTTGTGCGGGGATCTACAGGCCGCCACATTATCCTGAAGGAATACTGTTTATTTCTAGATGGATTTAAGGCCACTGACCTGTTGTTCACATTTTACCTAACCATACATGAAAATATTACATCAGCCATCTTCTCTACCCACGCACAGCATTTTCACTCAAACACCCCCACTCCAGCCTCAGTCCTCCGGACAAATTGTCCTAGTTCCATTTCATGATGTTCCTCATCAGCACACCCACATGTTGGAGCCAGGATGTATAAAATGCATGTCTCAGTTTATTTAATTGGATATGATTTCTCGCTGCTGCACACGACTCCTTTAAGGTGTGTGCGTAATGACATTGGCATTGTGCAGGTTATACTGTATTTGGTCCCACTTGTATTTCCTACAGTCAAATGAGAATATATTATATGTTGTTGTTCTCAGTGTCAGACAGTAATCAGAAGCAAACCACCAGCTAGCAGCTTCCTCGTGAATGTGGTCCTTTGTCTAATACAGTCTAGCGAGGTCATGCAAGTACATACAAAGGGATTGTGGGGGGGGGGGTATTGTATAAAATGCAAAAATTTTTAATAT